>CALSBZ010046798.1:134090-148242 GCA_943591055.1 Gobionotothen gibberifrons
CCTGCAGTGCATGTGGCCCCTGCAGTGCATGTGGCCCCTGCAGTAAGGACTCAGCTTAAGGATTTGTAACATGGTAATATGGAAATACGTAGTTTTTGAAGGAAAACTTAACAGTAAACATTTCAATTTGAGATTATCTTTTTAAATGGTATGACAAATGAGATGCATCATAATCCATGGCATATCTTTTATTTTGGTGATATTGCTTTGAGAATTATAGTTATACGAAGATGGCGGTCGTTGAGTGGCAGAAGTGTCCAGCGTTCCACACTTCTTCACTGTTATTGATAGTGCCATCCAGGTACTCACTGTGCATTTTGGCATACTTTGAATTGGGATGCACTTATGTGCCCAAAACGGCAAATATAAATACAGAAGTGCGTCAATTGAGAAGCAGCATTAGTCTATAGAAGTTGGGATTACTTACCATACTACTGGCTCATGGCGCTGCTCATTCTGTTCCTGAGTGTTTGTTCTTCTGGGCTGACCATCTTCCTCTGGAACAGAGACATCAGATTAAGAGGAAAAGCTCAATTTAAAGTTTGAGAACAAAAATCTTCCAGTTGGTTGTAATGGTGAAAAAACATTGTAAAACAAACAGTTAAGGCAAGGGGGTGAAGCTCTCTTAAACAAGGTGAGAAAAATACACTATGGGGACACAAGACCTTGGTAGACACTGCTTTGTGACAAAAGCTCCATGTTACATTGTTTGGATGACATGCAGTCCTTACCACAGGGGTTTGCCTCCACATTGTCCAGGAGATTTGCCGTAGAGTTGGCTGTTCCCAATCTGGAAAGGAGCTTAGTTAAGAAAACAATCAGTCTCACAATTGATGGACTCACAGACAGATCAGTAATGGAAGATGATCCTTAACTTTTTTTAAATGGTTAACAGCTGTGGTAAATAAATGTGATTTGGCTACAACCTTAAGGGTTAGTATATGCTCAAGGTAAAGCAAAGGATACGAGTGGTGCTTCAGGAGCATCTTCCTTTTGGACTTTCTGCGCTTTGTCTTTTCTGAGAACGTTCTGGCAATTTCAAACAGCTTCTTTCTTGTTGCTAGAGGAGACAAATATCCTAGGTCAGCCACTACAATAGGAAATGCTCATTTGAGTGAAATATCAGTAGTGTTGTGACGTAATTGACTTACTTTTGCCCATGTGATTGAGTTTGTCTCTGAACATGGCGTCATCTGAGACAGCGTCCATTGAAGCTGCGGAGTACTGTTCTCCTGAACACAGACACACACACACACTGATGTACTGACACACATGCTTCAACTGTAGTAGCAGGTATTTATAGTAGTGCAAAACCTTCACACAACAAACAACTCTCACAGTGAATGCAGAGACAAAACCCAAACTAGTATAGGGAATGGGAAGGTGACGGTATCAATGGCAAGTCGGACATCTTTGAAGGATACCAGTTGACTAACCATTACGGTGAGCAAAGTAGCCTTAACCCTATCAAATAAAGGTTTAAAACATGGTCGACAGGCACTGTTGTGTGGTTGGCTGTAACAGACAATCTCAAGATAACAATTAAAATAAAATTCCCATATGAATACATTCCATACTTTTCCAAGATGGAAACCTAATCAGTAAGACATAGCTAACATGGGAAGCTAACAAGGAAGCAGATGATACATTTGTTGGGTGGCAGCTGTCTGCTGACGGTTTAGTTTTCAAAAATTAGCTAACTAAAGTAACACGAACCACTACACAGGAAATACGATATAAAACATGAAATGTCGCATATAATTAAATATATCATTATATTAATAAGAAACAGATTTTTTTGGTTAGCATTCAGTTAGCAATAACTATCTCACTTGTGTCCGAATTATTGTATCATTGTGCGATTGTACTGTCCTTGGGTCCATAGGTACTGTACCCACCTGTTTGTAAATTAGACACGAGATTTAACATTTTTTCAATTACCGTAAGATGTAGGCGCTAACTCCAAAGACCAGAGAGGTGCTGACATCTGTATCGGCGATTGGTGGCAAGTTGTCAAGATTCTTAAACCAAGAACTTCTCTCTCTTAAGATTTCATATTCTGCGCATACATTTTTTATTTTGGATACAAAAAAACCTTAAAAATGACTGGTGAAAAGCTGATAGACATTGATGGCTGCCGACGTTGCTATAGTCGCTATCCTCCAAAGATGGCAGTGACGCCCCAGAATGCACCAATTCCCATTCCCTGTTCAGTAGAGTTCAGTGTGCAAAGAGCTTGGCAGAGGAAGCTTGATATCTACCTGTGCAACTCTCCATACTAGATGAATGATGAGACTTTGATTTCTTTGATTCATACTTCAAGCGATCTAAAAACAGAGAGCAGATGTTATGACCACTGATGTGAGCGATCAAGATGGTAGAACCACCTGAGTCCTGAACCTCCATTTCAGTATATCTAAACAGTGTCTGATGAGGGCGCCAAAACAGCCAAGGCAAGCATTTACCTAAAACGTTAGCATTTCCATCGCTGACACAAATATGTCACTGTATTAAACAATCTCTAGTGGGAAGTAGTATTATTTACTGTCCAAAAATGTTGTTGGTCATCATGTTTATGCTGTTTAACTTTTTAAAGACTCTGACTGATTGTGTGAACTTTTAAGTTCTGATCTGAACATTAGACATTTACTTTCTCCATTTAGTTTTCAAACCCTATTAAAGACCATTTGCATACATTTTCAAATTTATTTTAAGAACTAAAGTAAGAGAAGTTCATCATTTCAAAATAGTGTGGGCCTCTAAATATAACTACTACAACAATGGAAGCACCTTGATCATAAGCTGAGTAATGTAAGAACGTGACAAATGGAGACATAAGGAATTCATTTTGTCAAAGTAAAGAAAATCTAAGAAATGCACAATAATTAAATAAACGCCAGCAATTAAAAGCTAGTTCCACTGCTAGATATGGCTGTGCTTAAATCGAATAGCAAGAATATTGTATTTGTATCCAGAATTAGTTTAACTAAAAAATAAATGCTTTAGTGTGAAATGAGAAATTCCATGAGAGTCTCAACTCTGTACATTGGAAATTGTAATCATACATTTAAGTTGTATTACTTTGACAAAAAGCATAGGACTTGCATCAAGTCAAATTATGGCAATAACGGCAAAAAAAGCTTTTAAAAAGGTGCCCTGTGGAGTTGTCTTGTGTATCATCCCAGTGTTTCCCCTACCATTGTCTTGGAGGGGCGCTGCGCCCCGCCAACGGAGCCCCTCGCCCCCCCTGAAATTCAAGGTGTTTAAAAAATAATAATAATAATTATTATTAATTGTATTAATTGTATTATATATATATAGCACTAAATTGCAACTAATCTAAATCTACTGTCACTTTTCACATTGAATGCAGCATCCCCCCAAATCAAATCAAATTTTATTTATAAAGCACATTTTTAAAACGATTTTTGGTCGAGCCAAAGTGCTGTACATACAATAAAAGTGCTTTACAATAACAACACTTTACAACAAATACAACAGCACAAATATAAAAATAACACACAAGGCAATGTCAGGAGTCGTGCTCCGCTCTGACTAGAAGGCCAGAGAGAAGAAGTGAGTCTTTAGGGTTGATTTAAAAACCCCCATGGTCTGGGCCGACCTCACATGGAGGGGCAGAGTGTTCCAGAGCCTGGGGCCGGCTGCTGCGAAGGCTCGGTGCCCTCTGGTTTTGAGCCTGGTCTTGGGCACTACCAGCAGCAGCTGGTCAGCAGACCTTAAGGCTCTGGTTGGGGTGTAGCGCTGGAGGAGTTCAGCTATATAGGCCGGAGCCAGCCCATTTAGCGCTTTAAAAACAAATAAAAGGAGTTTAAAATCAATTCGGAACCGAATTGGAAGCCAGTGCAGTGAGGCCAGAATTGGGGTAATGTGGTCACGCTTTTTGTGGCCAGTAAGAAGACGTGCAGCTGCATTCTGCACTAGCTGCAGGCGTCTGATTGAGGCCTGGTCCATACCCACATACAGACCGTTGCAGTAATCCAACCTTGAGGTTACAAAGGCTTTGATAACCCTTTCCAAGTCTTTAAAAGATAAAAACGACTTCGTCTTGGCCAATAGTCGTATTTTAAAAAAGCAGGTTTTAACTACGCTGCTGACCTGTTTATCAAATTGAAAAGTGTTATCGAAGGTCACTCCAAGGTTCTTGACAGAGGGCAGGATGTTTTTTTTGCGGGAGCCCAGAGTATCAACTGGGGAGGCTGGAGGTTGGGGTCCAAAAAAGATGACCTCAGTCTTACTCTCGTTTAGGTTGAGGAAATGTTGGCTCAGCCAGGATTTGACCTCTGTCAAGCAGTCCATCAGTAGCTGTAAATAGTTTGCAGTGGAATTGAGAGGCAGATAGATTTGAACATCATCTGCATAACAATGGAAGGGGACATTGTGTTTTGTAAGGATTGAACCCAGGGGGAGTATGTAAAGGAGAAATAGAATGGGGCCCAGAATCGAGCCTTGGGGAACCCCACAGGTAAGAGGGGCTTTGGCAGAGGAGAAGGCACCCAGCTGTACTGAAAAGCTACGGTCTGTGAGGTAGGACCTGAACCATGCAAGGGCAGAGCCTGTGATGCCAGCGGACTGTTCAAGCCGTGACAACAGGATGCTATGGTCCACTGTGTCAAAGGCAGCCGTCAGGTCTAACAGCACCAAGACAGCTGGGCTACCTGAGTCGGCGGCTAGGAGCAGATCATTAAAAACTCTTAAAAGGGCTGTTTCAGTGCTGTGCATGGGTTTAAAGCCAGACTGAAACTTTTCATGGATTCCATGCGTGGTTAAAAAAGACTGCAGCTGGGCATAGACTACTCGCTCCAGAACTTTGGATAAAAAGGGTAGCTGGTAGATGGGCCTAAAATTTGCGAGAATGGAAGGGTCGAGATTTTTCTTTTTAAGTAGTGGCTTTACCACGGCATGTTTGAAGGCAGCTGGGACACATCCTGAGCCAAGAGAGGTATTTATAAGTAATAAAATACTTGCTCCAACTGAATTAAAAACATCTCTGAGAAGGCGAGAGGGAATGCTATCTGAGCTGCAGTTTGTCGGCCGCAGGTGCTTGACCACATCCGAGAGAGAAGAGAGGGACACAGGCTCAAAGTGGTCGAGGACAGCAGGGCACAGAAAGGGGGCAGGATCTGGGGTAGCACTAGTGTGGGCTAGCCTAAGAGCAGATACTTTTTCGATAAAAAATGTAAGGAACTTATCACATAGAGTAGTTGATGGCACAATTGGAGAAGCATCACAGGGATTAATAATGGAGTTGAGGACATTAAAAAGAACCTGAGGCTTATGGCTGTTTTTGGAGATTAACAGCGAAATGTGCTCTGTTTTGGCTGCTTTGACTGTTGTCTGGTAGTCGGAAAGACAAGCACGAAGGATTTCTAAGGAGACATGGAGTTTATCCTTTTTCCATTTTCTCTCTGCGCGCCTGCAAGCGCGTCTGAGGGCACGAGTACAGTCATTTAGCCACGGCTCTGAGAGAACTTTGGTGCGTCTAAGCGTAAAAGGAGCAACAGAATCCAAAATTACCCAAAGCAATAAACCTAGGGGAAACACTGCATCCCAATGTTTATAAACTGGTATACTTTATGTCAGTGTAACTCGCCAAAACCCAACGTCTGTCCTTCCTGTCAAATAGTTTCCAAGCAGCTTTTTGTATTTAAATCCGGTATTGGTCAATTAATGTTTAGTAGCTTTCAGTCTTCTTATCATAGATCAGTGGAAAAGTGTGCAACCCTCACAGTGTGTAGTGTTTCTGTGAGCCGCCATTTACCACACTTTGGCGGGGAAACTCTGATAAAGTCCGACAAAAATGAAATCTCTCCGAGATTACATTAGAGTCGGAATAATAACTCCCCCTAAGCCTTTTGAAAAAAATATATAAATCTACATGCCATGATGATAACATTCTTTGTAAAGCATGTTTTTAAACTCAATATTAAAGACAGATAATATTTATCTGGAATTCTTCACCATTTGTCCAGTACATTGAAATCTCCCCGGACAAGTTGACTTGAACCAAAACATAAACTGACTGTGTTCTGTGTCAGCCAAGTGTCCTTTGAACGTGGATTATCTGATAGAACAACAGGTCCATAGCAATACTAGAGGTGAAAACTACACAGGGAACATTGTAGGATAACAACCTCAAGGACTTGTCACTATCTCAATAATTCATGTTAAATGTCTTACTCAACCCTAAATGTCTTTACATTTGCAGTGACTACTATCGTGTGTACAATACTTTACCATTAAAATCAGCTGTTGCCACTGACCTCATGAGCATAGTTGTGTTGCATGGAGTGACCTGTGTACTCAGTCATACCTCTCTCTAAGGCCATGAGGAACTCGCGGTTGCGCTGCAGCTCTTTCATAAACTCCTCGTTCTGCAGGAACAAGGCGATGCGCTCGTCCTCCAGATACTGCTTGAGTTTCTTGTCTTGCTCCGAGGCTCCTGTCGTCAAACCTGAACCTCCAGGGGTCCCTGCATCTCCGGGCCGAGAAGCAGACTGGGCTGTCCATTGGCTTAGGGAAGAAGCTGAGGATGATGAAGGCTGGCATAGACTGCTCTGAGAGCTCTGATGAGGTCAAGCAGGACCGGATATTAGTTAGTATTGCGGATCTGCTGCTATATGTACTTTACAGGGATCGTTTTTGACATGATTTGAAGACTTCTAGACTCATGTAACTGACATTAGCATTTCTGTTAACAAAGCACATGGTTTGAAAAGAACACTGGCTTTTATACTGCATTTTATAAGGAAAATGTGTATTTTCTGAATTATTACAAATTAAAATGTAACTACATTAAGACATATAAATAAACAACCAGATGCATCGATTCAACATCGAGCCGACATTTCTTACCTTGATACTGTCCAACTGTTGCGGTAGGATCCGCAGAAAGTCATCAGGGAGATTTCCGAGCAAAGGAGGGTTCCAGTTCCGGTAGCTTCTGACCTGCTGGTGACCCGGAGGTGGCTCTGCTTCAAATCTGTAAGAGCCCATGGAGTAACAGGACAGATGAATAACTCAGCCAATTAACTACATGCAGCCATCTCAGACTATTACATATTTACATGAGGCTAAAAAAGGAAACATTTTCATCTTGGTGTTTTCACATTTTAATTGAAATATCTGAACAACTATTGCCATCACATTTGAAAAAGATGTCCAAGATCCCCAGATGATGAATCCTAATTGCAATATTTACTTCAAGGATTTGCAGTAAATGTTATAGAGCCATGGTTCCCATTTGGTGCAATGAAAAAATGCACACGTTGTCCCAAAGAGCAGAAGTCCAAGACCAGTCAATTCAAGAGCATAGAACTGCTGTGCTACATTGTGTTATTGTGAAAAAGGTTGTTTGCCTATTGCAGTTTGCTAGAGGAGACAACCAGAGGCTAAAGGCTAAGCTAAATGACGTGGAGGGAAGCAGTAGTAATGTCTGGCAGGTTGGTCTCCTGGAGGGGATACAAAAAAAAGCGCTGGCGCACCAAGATCTTCTACAAACAAAGAGTTTAGCAGGATTAACACCTACCCGTTTAATCCAAATGGTGATGGAGAACTGTACGGAACTGCCTTGATTAAGAGCAGACACAATCCAATCAATTAATAACAATAGTAAAGTATCTGGCTAAGTTATCAAAATCTATCAAATTGAGGATTCAAATACGGATACGTTCGATAAAGTGAAGTAATATTGTCTAGAATGTTGGTACTGGCTTTAAAACAGAAGCAAATCTATTCAATACAATCAGAGGTCCACTTCATTTGTTGAAAAAAAGCTTTGAAAAGGCTTCAGCTTCTTTTATATAACAGTTCAGTCGCACTTCCTTACCTCGGCGGGGGTGTTGGTGGAGCTTCGGGGTATTTCCTGTCATAAATGTGCATATCATATGTTGGTGGAGAGTAGACTGGAGGAGGTTCCTCATCTGAACTGTCAGGCTCCAGGGTTCGCTCAAGAATCTATAAACAGACAGACAGTGCAACACAACCTTTCTTTATTAAATGTTTTCAACCTGCCTTGCCCTTATGCACTTACAATTTTAAAATGCTCCCCTTTGATCCTAATTAGGGTTTGTTGTATAATGTTTAGATCATGTGAAATATAACATGCAAAATGTAGACCTCCCTCTAATCTTTTATTTATGTTAGTACAAAGCTTGGAAGTTATAGTGGTGCTGCACATCTATACATCAAAGTAAGTGGATTTCCACTGCTGCACATTTGACTATTGTTTAAATTCAGAAACATTAAAAGGTCCCATGTCATGGTCATTTCTACTGATCATAATTCCATTGTTGAGGTCTACTAGAATAGATTTATATTGTGCAATTTTCCAAACTCACATTGGTTTCTCATTCAGCATCTCTGTATAGTATGTGTATTCACTCTCTGTCCTAAACGGCTTGTTGGAGCTCCTGCCCCCCCCCCCCCCTCCACCTCCACCCTGTGAGCCCAGTGGCCGTCTGCGAGACAGCGAGACAGCGAGACACAGCGAAACCCAGCCCGAAACCAGCCCGAGCACACACACACCCGCAGCCTGGCTGGGAGTTTGTGTGTGTGCTCACACACAGACTCACAGCCTCACCGTGAGTCCGAGTGTGTGTGTGTGTGAGGCTCCGCGGACGTAACGTAACGGCTCCATGGATTGGTCCATTTGGACCAATGGGTCCATTTAGGTATGGGCACGTCACCATACCCAGGAAGAAAACAATGGAGAGAAATCTCCAACGAGGCGTTCTGGGGCAGCATAGACAGGTCTTTTCTGTGTTAGAGTTTTACTCGCTACAGGGTGTACTTTGAGGGTTTGTGACTCTGCAGACCGTTTAAACTTTACATGCATAAAAACCTTCATAACACACAAGGGAAAGGGTAATAACCGGAAAAGCATGACATGGGACCTTTAATGAAAAGATGAACTTTGCTCATACTACTGTGCCTGTTCTTTAATGTGACACAATACTAGGTTGTTATAAGGAAGTGAGAAAGGACATCAATCCTTGTGTAACTTCCTAAGAGCTGGTTCATAGAAGATTCTCAACAAAAACTAAATTTTCCAAGGTTATGTTTGAACACATCATGATAACGTTTTTGTTTTTTATATACTTTTGCCGATTAGTAATTTGAATCATGAATGTAGTGCAACTCTATGAAACCCCTGTTCACCTGATGCTAATAGCAATAAGCTAACAGCTAACGCACTGAACCGTTTTTAAAAACGAGTTTATAGAAGATTCTCAACAAAAAAATAAGTTCTTTAAGATTGTAGTTGAACACAACATAACATCATCCTCTACTTTTGTGAGAACATGAATTCAGTGTCAATTCTACGGGATCTTCGTTCACCTGCTGCTAAAAGCTAACAACTAACTGCTAACGTAAATAGCTGTTCTCCCGACTTTTCAACACTGATTTGTAGTTCACAATGTAGCATTTTCAGAGAAAAAAATAGGGTGCATTGGAAGTGAGTTTATCGTGTCCCAGACCCATTTTTCTATTGTCAACTGGATGCCATTAGTCTCAAGCCCTGACAGTATCTGTGGTATCTTCCATACTATAGGAAGCACTATCACATTATCAGAATGAAGGAGCAAAGTATTGTTTCTCGACATCCCTATAAATAAAAGTGGAGGGTTTGGTTTATAATGTTAACAGCCCATCAGGCTAGGCTTGTCGGTACCCTTTGACCTTTTCCACTGACCTCTGGGGGGATGCTGTCATCAGAGTCTGAGCTGTCATCTGAGCCCTGTCCGTCAATGCTCATCTGGAGCAGCTGGTCGATGGTGGCGTCCACGGCTCCGTTGTTGGAGCGCAGCACGCACTCGATCACCTCATAGTCCATAGAGGGGAACATGATCTTGAAGTCCTCCATGGCCTGGTTGAACTCCAGGCGACGGACCTGCCGGTTGGACCGGCTGTTGTTGAGCTGCCCCTGGCCGCTGCCGCTCCCACCTCCGCCACTCCCGCTGCCCCCGGAGCCTCCATTGCTGCTGCTGCGCTTGAACAGACTAGTCATCCTCAGGGCCTTGCTGTTTTAATTTATGCCAACCTACTGCAAGGATGGCTCTTCTTTTCCGTCACCAACACAAGCACTTGGCCCCTTCAGTCTCACTTGCTTTTCACTTTTTCCTCGCTCAGTTTCTCATTCTAACAGAAACATGGCAGTCTTTTGTTGGGAAGGTATAATCACTCAAGTTCCCCCCAAACCCCCCAATGCTACTTGTTATTCAGATAAATCTGGCATGGCTAACCGTATTAAAGGGTGTGCAGGTGGTGACAGAAATGAACAATCACAGTCCTGTCACCAGGTGGAGATTAGAGTCAAGATCCGCCAGGAAACACACATAGCTACATCACAGTCATCAGCACCTACAGAGAGAGAAGACAGGCAGTGTGTTAGAAGGGGCTAGCAACCCAAAGTCTATATTGTTCTTGTATTCAATTATACATTGAAATACATAATTGTTTCTCGGCTGGGACCAAGCACTCTGATGATTTTCATTTAGCAGTAGCTCAATCAAGGGACTTTAATTGTAGGACCTCCAAAAACTACAAGATGCTGCTTCCAAATAAAAATGATATGTATTGTATGTCAAAACCTGATGAAAAGGAACAATAGAGACCCTCATTAGATTTGGAAAGAGAAGGTTCAAAAAACGACTAGTCCTTTTTAGTTTGCCCAACTGAGAGCAACATCATGATAGTCTTTGAAATAAGAAGTTTGGGGGCCCACAAATAATGAGGAGACAGGAAACACAACCTCGGCCCCAGCACTGCCCTGCATAGAGTGGTGCAGTGATGACGTATTGTCGTAGGTCGACCAGGAAGTTAGCATGGCAAGGGGCGGGCTCCCCCAACAAAAGGCAATCGATGGGGATCTTACGTGTGCCAACTAACCCTGGTCTCCCATATTCAAGAACTATATCAGTGTGTAGGGAGAAGTTCGAGGTAGCTCTGCCTTTATCTAATTGCAATTCCAGCCTCTCCCTTCCTTCCTGCTACACTAGGGGTCATTGTAGCTGGCAGTTGCCCAGTGCCTCATGGCAGTGCCAGGCCCCATCAACAGCCCATAGACAGAGCCCTCTCATAGCCTCATTTACCCAGAGTCTGGCTTTCATGAAAACAAGATGCTGGCACCAATAGCCTCGCCTTCTTGCCAGGCTGAAATGGTGTGTGTGTGTGTGTGTGTGTGTGTGTGTGTGTGTGTGTGTGTGTGTGTGTGTGAGGGCTGTGCAATTTAATCGATCCTGCGATATACATCGATATTTTGTTTCCCGAGAAAGTATCGATATTTCAGCCGCGGGTATCGATACATTAAGTCCCATTCAAATCCCCCGTGTTCCGCCTGGCACTCTGCTCGCTGCCCATTCCCCGCCGTTCGCTTTGCATGAAGAGCGATTACGTCAGCCAGCCGAGCCGCTAGTGTCGCTGTAGAGCATTTCTAGATACACAGACGCCGGTGTCTTCTTCTCGCAGTGTTGTTGTCCTCCTCCCGGCGTCCAGTGGCTGATAACAGCTGAGCAGCCGGCGTGTTGTTGTCCTCCTCCCGGCGTCCGGTAGAAGGTGAGCAGCCGCTCTCAGCGTTCAATAAACGCAACGGAAAATGTCCTCTTGAATAACTCCAAAAAAGGCTAGTTGTTGACTGTAGAGGCTAAGCCAACGCTTTAAGCCTCTGAGGATCCGCTTTGTGGCTGGAATTGACGCACACAAAGTTTGCTGCTGAATAAAAGTCAGAAACAAAGTTTCCAGTTCGAAACAGTCCATTTATTTCCATTTTTACTGGTTTCCATTTTACTTGCTTCTTTCCATCATTCACCACACGATATTACCGTTTACACAATACCTTTTGCATTTGTTTGTAATCCCGTGTGTGTGTTCTCCGTGTGTCGTCCGTGTGTGTGTGTGTGTGTTCTCTAGTGCTGGGGGGAAACGATTATTTTGAAAACGATTAATCGGGCGATTATTTTATCGATTAGTCGATTAATCTAACGATTAATTTTCTGTTGTTTGATTAATAAAAAACATAATGTATCTCAAATAAATACCAAAAAACATTACTTCATTCATGACAACTGCGCACCAGCTTACGTGCAGCCCTGGCCTGGACATTGCTTGGCTCCGTTAGTTGACATACATTGATACTATAAGCTGACTAACGTTAGTCTAATGTTATGTTTGACTCGTAAACGACCATAACATGAGTTAGCTCTCTGTGCACTTTGTTCGTTCCGGGTTAGTAGCGGCAAGATAGCGGTGTTCTGCAGACGTAAACTAGCTACCATTCCAGCCAACATTAAATGCTGACTAACGTTAACTAACACACAACTGGCGCCGCTAGCTAGGTAGCTTAACATTAACTACTAACCAACCAAGCACGAACAAACCGCACGGAGATAGTTAGCACTACCGAAGTGCACAGAACTCAAGCTGCACAACACACTAGGGCTGTCCCGAATATCATTTTTCGGGCTCCGGATATTCGGTAGTAATCAGCAGCGAATATTCGACCCGCACGAACCGCTTTAACACGTGTATTTTGGTGTATTCACGGCATTCATTTTGTTATTCTACAGTATTGTTGTTTTATAGATATTAACCCAATTTGTGTTCTTTGAAATTGAAAAGGATATCGCATTGTGTTTGTTACTTTCGTTACAGTTGTATATGTCTTAAGTGTAATTTGGCTTGGCTTCCTATTTATGAATATGCTTTTATTTTGAAGGAGAGGTAGCGCTGTTGACAGGAAGTTGTTGTTGCTATGGACACAACGTGACGAAGATTAACGGAGATAAGTAATATCTACATATAAAGACGGAGAAAGTAAACTATAAAGTTTTTGTTTGGGGGCTTTTTGCAGGGCTTCGTGCGCAATCCTGTGAGGAGGAGGTGGTAGCCGTTTCAGTCTCCATAGTGTTTAAAGTGCGATTGCGAACTGCTTGTTGTTGTTTTGGGTGACCCACGTGTGTGTGGCGATCCGTCGACGAGGAAATTATGTCGTCGACGATATTTTGAAGTCGACGCGTCGACGCATCGCTACAGCACTAGTGTTCTCCTTGTGTGTGTTCTCCGTGTGTGTGTTTTCTCCGTGTGTGGTCAAAAACTGTATGGCCAACAACAAACATAGGTTCCTACCTTTATACCCACAGTGTTAATTGGCTCCTACAGTTTCAATAAATGAAACTAATTTTCTCACCACATCTTTTAATTCATTTTGTCCAGCATTTGCAAGCTGTAGACTCTGTCTGTAGATGTCTAGTCAGAGCCATATACTGTATAATTGATGCTTTCAGTTTTCAGTTGAATTAATTCAATCCAAGTCAATGGAACACTCACAAGATGTCACCAAAATCACACTGTCCCTTTAAAATCTTTCAGAAAAGGATGTAAGTGTATCGAATTATATCGAATCGTATCGTTGGCTGAATATCGCGATATATATCGTATTGTGAGCTGAATATCGCGTATCGTATCGTGAGATTAGTGTATCGCTACAGCCCTAGTGTGTGTGTGTGTGTGTGTGTGTGTGTGTGTACAAAAAGAACAAATGAGACTTAATGAGTGTGATACAGAAATTCAAAATAGTCACAAAGTTCTGTCATGACTCATGCAAAACTGCACTACTTTGGCTCCAGTGCATCCCCTTTGTCTCAGTCTGTAGTGAACAATTTTTAGTAGGGCTGTTTTGATCTTCATTATAAATTGACAATGATTAAGAGTAAGCTTTCAAATCATTATATTTTTCTCACTGCCGTTGCCTACTTACATGGATCAGAAAAACATTTTAGCAGAAACAAATTGAATCACAGTGTAGTTAACTGCCTGGAACTCAAGGACAACTCAGTGTAGTTTCTTTTTAGGCTGCAGCTCAAAGACATCACGATGTAGTTTACTGTTAGC
This sequence comes from Gobionotothen gibberifrons, assembly GCA_943591055.1. Lineage (NCBI taxonomy): Eukaryota > Metazoa > Chordata > Actinopteri > Perciformes > Nototheniidae > Gobionotothen > Gobionotothen gibberifrons. Next base: position 147,999 of record CALSBZ010046798.1, read on the forward strand.
GGGCGGTTCAAAGACAACAAAACGTAGTTTACCGTTACGAACTAACTACTGAGATCGTTATCAGAGGCTTTTAATGGTTCTGACACAGTATGCAAGTGTGTAAGAGATACCATGCAGGAACAGATTTCTTTCTAACATCATCACATCAATCTGCAAGAACCTTGCTATATTTAGCACACAATCCAGGACTCTCTGTCCCCAGAGGGAGTGTGTGTGTGTGTGTGTGTGTGTGTGTGTGTGTGTG
>CALSBZ010046798.1:154565-181079 GCA_943591055.1 Gobionotothen gibberifrons
ACACACACACACACACACACACACACACACACACACACACACACACAGACCCACACACACACACACACACACACACACACACACACACACACACACACACCTCGGCTCTGTTAGCTGTACCAGATTAACGGTGTCTAAATATGTCACTGAATCCAACACACGTACAGTACCCTCATGTTCAGTTCCCGTTACTGTCGAAAACGACACTCGGCCGTGTTTACAGCGAGGAGAGGGGAAGCTACATAAGGCAACACATTGGCAGTAGAGGTGGTAACGTTAGTTAAAGCAGTGTGTGATGTTAACTTACTCACTGGCTGCGGCGCAGAAAAGGTATCCACAGCGACCGGGTTAGCATTGTACTGTTAGCAGCACATTAGCATTACACTCAGCTGGCCGGAAGTGTCAGCGCAGCCACAACACACTAACACCTTCAAAATAAAATAAAATCTTCAAATCTGGTTTATATACTTGTCTTTCTCTTGATGATATGCCATATTTAATCAGGATTTTAAAACAGTTATTAACCCATCAAAGATATATGTACATAAACACACTTTATATTAAAGATTAGCCTATTAAAAACCGGCCAAGTCACTGATAATCTAGCTACATAACCCCCAACGGTAAAACATGATTGTAAAGATGTATTCTTTAACTTAGTTATTTTATTGAGAATATTCCAGTAATAGTAGTGTTAACAGTCATTTGTGAAATACCATACGCGTTTACAATTTGTAGGAAAAACAATGCCAGCTTGACAAACAGAGAGAAATGCAGCAATACAGTAGACAAGTGTGTCGTCTGCATATAAATTAATTTACCGGGTGACAATAGCCGCTTTCACACCAAGTACTTTGTCGTACTTAGTTCCCAGCACTTAGTTCCCAGCACTTATGGCGCATCCCATTACAGGGCCTTGCTCGGCTTAGTACGGTATAGTTAGGCCTTGTTAGGCCAGGCTCACTTTATGCTGCGTTTCCATTACAGTTTAGTAGCTGGGGCAGTAACTATAGTAACGCAGTGTAGGCGGAGCCGTGACGTCATCTTCAATGCGAACCACAAACAACATAACCCAGCCGTTAGCTGTTAGCACTCAAGCTCACAGCTCCTCATATCTGTTCAGAAACTAGACAAAAGTTAAACAAGTACAAACCACAGACTGTCTGTGTCATGACGAATACAGTCGCTGGTTTATTTATGTCTGTGCACTGCACGGCACGCTTAAACCTCGCTCCGCACTGTAGTGGAAATGCGCCATTAGTTCCCCCATGGAACTAAAGAGCAGATCGCGTTCACACCGGAATAAGTCCCTGCGGGAAGATTACGCAAATGAAGCGAAATGAAGCCGCTGACGTCACTTCTTCTTCTGCTTTGGGTTTACTGGCAGGCCGCAAACAACTTCAACTACACCCGAAGTCCCCGGCCGGAAGTCCCGGAGTTGGGGACTGGCTTCAGTAGAAGCTGCTGGGACTCGCAGCAGCTTCTACTGAAGCCTTCCGAGTAAATCGCCAGAACGCCGACACCTCCTCATCTCCACCGCTCCCATGTTTTTTTTTTGTGTTGCCATAAGTTAGTCTCTCTCCGTTGGTGCGCTGGGCTAATGCTAATAATGCTAATGCCAGCAAATACAATGGCGGCTTCACAATACTTTTCAGAGTTTTACGGGGCGTGGTTTGCAATTTGCCAAGCCAATCAGAAATTTGAACTTTTTCCTCGCCAGCAGGGACTGAAAAGGGGGGAAAAGTTCGCATGAACTAATGGCACATTTCCACTACAGCGCGGTTTAAGCGTGGGGAATTGAAATTACGGGCCAAAAGTTGTATTTACAAGTATTAAAAGTAAGCATAGGACATCAAACCAACTGAGACCTGTCTGTCCGCCGCATCTGCACACTGTACAACACGCACCTACACACTGTCTGTACCACAGCAGTTCTCAAACTGTGGTCCGCCTGCAGGTGGTCCGTGGGGACCACCTCATATGTGACTTGCTCTATCGAAATCAGTCGCATTGACCCGAAGACACATTTTGAGTTGTAGGCTATACACTGTTGGAAAGAGGAGCTTTCTAATGATATCAGGCAGTGGGGTAGTGGTTGTTGGGCTCATCGGACATTTATGAGAGAAAATCTCTAATGTCCGAGTGCAAGTGAATGCACCACAAGACACGAGCCTTGTTACCCCTCCCCCGGCCCTGGCGCGAGCGTGGAAATATGATTGCCGGCGATTTCATTTGAACTGGACGGCGCAAATCGAGAAGCATCCGGACTTACTGGAACGAGGTATTTGCAGTCTACAATGACAGAGAAGAGACTGTCAAGTTTGGCTGTACTCAGCATTGAATCAAAACGCACTAAAGCTTTGGATCTTAATCAGTTTGTGAGGCGTTTTGCTGAACAAGATGGTAATCGCCGCATCATAGCAGTGATTGACAGCTGATAGGAATAATATGATTGTTAATATTATCATATTAATTCAGGAGGGGGGGGGGGGCAGGAGCTCCAACAAGCCGTTTAGGACAGAGTGAATACATACACTGTATAGTATGTGTATATGTGTATATATAGTATTCACTCTGTGTGGAGTAGAAGTACAGCAGCAAAAATGGAAATACTCAAGAAAGTATTACTAGTAAGTAACTCAAAATTGTACTTAAGTACAGTACTTGAGTAAAGGCCATTTCTACTGATCATAATTCCTACTCTACTAGAATAGATTTATATTGTGCAATTTTCCAAACTCACATTGGTTTCTCATACAGCATCTCTGTATAGTATGTGTATTCACTCTGTCCTAAACGGCTTTTTGCGAGGAGCGGACAGTGTGAGCTGGCTTACTGGTGTGGTTTCCTGGTTGCTGCGTGGGGTCGGCGAGACAGCGAGACACAGCGAAACCCAGCCCGAGCACACACACACCCGCAGCCTGGCTGTGAGTCTCAAGATTGAGTGTGTGTGTGTGTGAGGAAGTCACTTAACGTAACAGCTCCGCGGACGTAACGTAACGGCTCCGCGGATTGGTCCATTTGGACCAATTGGTCCATTGGGTCGTCGTTACGTCACTTGGTTCCCAGAAGAAACAAATGGAAAAAGAGAAATCTCCAACGAGGCGTTCTGGGGCAGCATAGACAGGTATTTTCTGTGTTAAGAGTTTTACTCGCTACAGGGTGTACTTTGAGGGTTTGTGACTTTGCAGACCATTTACATGCATAAAAAGCTACATAACACACAAGGGGACGGGTAATAACCGGAAAAGCATGACATGGGACCTTTAAGACACTTGCACAAGATTTCTTTGAGTTTCTTTTTTTTGCACAACATTCAGGTGAAAGCAGTAGTGTTTATATAAATGTTAAAGAGGGGGAAAAAAAGTTTTCTCAAATAATCATAATTTTGCCAATATTGATCAAAGATAATTGTGATTATCATTTTGGCCATAACTGAGCAGAAGAATGTGTATTCAGTGTGTGGGAGAGAAAGTCCCTCTGGAGGGAACACAGGGATTTGAGCCTTTGCAGACCATTGACATGCACAAAAACCTATAGAATTCACTACAGGAAAGGGCAAACTACAGTACATAAAGCACATCATGGCCTCTTTAGGGATTCAAAAAAAACAATATATATTTCAGGTATCGCATAATAAATATTGACATTATTTATAGGCCATACCTCAAATGTACATTGGACAACAGAACTTGAATGACCTAGAACTCCCATAAACACCTTCATCAATGAGCAATGAGTGGAGAAAAAAGTACCATAAACACTTTCAATAACTTTTATTTTTTCCCTTAATAGATCTGTACAATCAACAAATCAAACTTAAGATGAGCCTAGCAAAAACTGATCTGTACATGTTAAATGCTTCTGGGCACAAAGAGCTCCACACCCATTTAAATAATCAAAGGATGACTTGTCTAGCTATGCAAACACTTAAAATCAGTCCCACAGTCGAGAACATTGTGTGGAACAGGGGGAGGCAGGAAGAACCAGAACAAACCAAAACAGAAACAAAAAATATAAATGTTCCCTTTATATCTTTCTCTCCAGTGTTATAGAAAAGTACAGTCAAATATCTTATTTACAGAGAAATGAACACAACTCTAGTTTGATCAAACTGATGTTTAAAAGGTGTACTGAGGGTTTTGTCTTCAGTCATCTGGATTTAAAAATGAAGGGACAGACAGTTGATGTGAAAAGGAAGAAGGATGCACACAGGCCTACAACAGACGATATGGCTACTGCTCCCATTCCAGCACCAACACCTTCTTTACTACACACACACACACACACGTATGCATTTCCTACAATCCTCTCCATTCAAGCACAATCCTGCATGATTCACTAATCAACCATTCCTGAGATACATTATTCAAATGATTTGATGTTAAGGTGTTTTGTTAACTTTCTTAGTAGTGCCAAAATGTATGATTAAAGCCCCTCCCCGTTCCCCATCCTGTCGTTCAATTTCAAAATAAAGCTGCCTTATTGCTAGGGTAACAGTGATTTCATGTCCATTGAAAAGAGATTTCATAAAATATTCAACGTATTTCATGTTAATGTTATTTAGAATTACAGTTATTGTGGAAATGGATCCCTTTCCGCCTCATCAGGCCGAGTCCAACATGGAAGCGCAAACACAGGGAAGGTCCCACACGGCATACACATTATGGTGATACATTTTTAGTAGAAATCTGTACTCTGATGCAGACTGAAGTGAAAACAAAAACAAGTGGTTATCCCTGTTCAGCAGGACCTTGTTCTTCAAATGTAGATAGAGGAAGGTTTCATAAAGCAGCATAACCTCAACTAATTCAAAGGTTTTAATAGAAACCCCAAAATTCCTATGTCACTTTCTTCCTATTTCCATGTCTGTTTCTTCACTGTGCGTTGAGTCGATCCAGATGTTCTTAATTCCGGGTTTAAATTCCTAACTGGATAAAATGATCTGGATTTGGCCAAACGGTAACAAAGAACTCGTGTTGATCTTGGGTCACACTACAAAATAAAGACAGGCTTATGTGTAAACTGACATCTGTGTCCTGACGACTTCAAGGCTTTTATTCCGACAGAACAACCGTTTACATTATTTAAATGTTTTATGTCGATCATATATTTTTCGAAATACAATTAGGGCCACATGTGAAATCTGACGAAAAGTTATTTTTTTCTGAGTTCTGAGTTTAAAGCCTGACTTTTTCCCCAGAATTATATATTTTTTTTAAAAACTATTTCCATGCTCCTATTCCTCTTCAGTAACATCCTAAATGATACTTTAAGTATTCTGCCCAAATGTGTTTTTATTAATACAGTATCAGGGTTTGTCTAACAGATTACAGTATTGCACTCATGGCTCTTACAAGGTTTGTGATGAAGACTGGGAGTTGACCCATAAAGTCAGACTTAGATCAACAATTTGGACATGTTGCCATGACAACTAGTTCAAATCCAAGCTCCTCAATGACGATATGAAGAACAAGGCTCTGCAGCTTGTGCACACCGTGCTGTTTGCTGTGCACTCTAATAACACTTAGTGGATCACACCTCAGTAAACCTGTCATTCTTTAACCAGAAGACACCCAGACAGTAACTGGACCAACATGAAATATTGTTAGGTAAAACTGTAGTGTGTCCTTCAGATTGAGATGTTTAACCATCTGTTAGCAAGTGTTTCTTGGAGGTGCCATCACCAAATGAGAGTGATCTTAACAGTTCTGTCAGTTTTAAAAATCAAACATTTCTTAGAGGTTTACAAACACACCCTGTGTAACGACTCGGCTGTATACTGAAAAAAATGCATCGTGACAACATCGAGTTGAAAAAAACCTTGAGTTTCGAATTTTCAAAAGATGTTTGATGGCATTTCGTCTGGGAGGTTGGTGGTTGAACAGTTGGTGGAGAAAAGGTGGGTTATAGGCTGGTGCGAGGTGCAGCAGGGTGCTCCACCAGGGACCACCATCACCATCAGTCTCTTTCCTTTCTGCCCCCATGTTGTATCCACACAAAAACCTGCTAATCTACTTTGAAATGTAGTGGTCAGAGTCAGTGTTTACAGAGTGTCTGCAGAGTGACGGAGGCCTTCCACGATCCAGTCAGTGAGCAAAGGCCCAGAGCCACAAATTAGGTAGGATGGGAAAAATATTGGTTGAACCTTTATTTAGTTACAATATAGATATTAAAAAAGGTTTTTTTTTCTTTACAAGTACCTCTTCCCTCTTTCTTTGAGTTATTTTTGTGTACAAGAACCAGTGGGGGGGAGGGTTTTTTGGAAGCAGTGCTGTTCTCGTGGATTATGACCGCAATTTTTTTAATTTCTTTTCAAAAAGGAAAGGGAAAAAAAAAAAGAGAACAAAAACAAAAGAAAAAAATGAAAATGAAAAACAATCTTCAATCCAGTGGTGTGTGTGTGTCACTGCTGATCACAAAAGAGTACGGAGGGTGGTGGAGATCAGAGCATTTTAGGAGTTCAAAATCCCTCCACCCAAACTCCCAGACCCCTCTCTGCCAGCGTGCGGTTCACTGAAATCACCTGAAACACCAAGAGACACAGTATTAAACACATTATAGAGACCTTATTCACATGATATGATGCTAGAATATAATGGAGAACAGGCCTGCACTGAAAAAGCTTATATTAATAAGTGTGCTAGTGGAGTACTTCAGGAACGTTGTGATCAGCGGTTTTAGCGCAGTTCTCCAGTGAAGGGGGAGGGGGGGGGGGTCTCCCTCCGCAGCCGGTTGCCGTAGTACAGACCGACGTTAACAGCAGCCCTGTCTGTGCACACGGAGACCGACTGCCGTCCAGTGATCTAACCGCCTTCTGGAAAAGCTTCACAAGTACGTCGGTATGCAAATGCGCTTTGTGACACAAGTGACGGTACGCATTTCAGATTGTTGCCGCGCATGCGTACCTGCGTACCAGTTATGTGCACCCCTGACTATATCAACATTTTGTTAGAATGTACAGTCATACAATGCTATGATTCAGAATAAGTCATTTATCCCAGGGGAAATTAGATTTTGTGAATGTTGCTCTAGTTAAGAATAAATTAAATAGAATAAATATATTTCATAAAAAATGTAAGATTTTGAATAATAAATGGAAGTCGAGTAAAAATGTGCACACAATTTATAAAATAAAAAAAGTTGAACGCTTCAAAATGCAAGTCAGTGGAACATCCGTTAGCGCTGTTGTTTAACCAAGCAGGACTGTGCTGCCCTGCAGCTGCTAACAGCTAACATTAGCTAGCTCTCCTCCTGCCTTTCAACACACTTGTTGACAATTTCAAAAAATAACCCAAAAATAAGGGGTGCATCTTTCAGACGGGTCAATAGTGTGTTTACTGTGTTCTTTTGGATGGACGTGGCGGTGGCTGCATCCTACGTTCAGACTTAAGCCCTGATCCCTGTACCTACTTTACATACAGAACAGTAGAAACACATACCGTCCCATTTACAGACTTCTGGCATAAACTTGGTAATAGTTCCTGTCACATCCATATTACAAATATGCACATGCAACATGATCCCTTTTCTTTTCTTAAACCTTACCATCTTCATTTCACTCTCTTCTCGACCCACAAAATAAAGTCTATTGCATATCTTAGTTTGGACCACGGGGATTGATCCCTGCTTGTTATGGTGGCACAAACATCCTAACATTGCAAAAGAACTGCAGGCACCTTTAAAAAAAATTAAACTTATTTTGTGTTAGTCGTCTGTAACAAGATTTTCTGTACTGTGTTAAAAATATGTGCAAACTCCATTAAAAGTAAAAAAAAAAATCATAAAACGAATTATGATGATTATGCTGTTGGTATGATTATTACTTCAATGTATGCATTCATTTGAGCTCTTTTCAGGAACAGCTGTAGTGTCAAAAAAGTGTGTTCATAATGACAGTTCGCAACAAAGAAATGTGGAAGTCTTTTCAAAGCTAGGCCATAACAGCACCAGTATACGGTGTCACGTCCAGTACAGAGCAGTGCATTATGGATAATGTGAACACCGTACCTCGTCTCCGACCATGTTCCCCAGGTGGACCAGAGGCAGTCCCGTGTTGTTGTCGTAGTTTGAGACCTACAGAGAGGGAAACACAGGAGGTCAGTGAGCTGCAGAAGACTCACTCTGGTGAGGAGTTTAGAGAGGGGTGGCTCACCTGTGCGAGCAGAGCAACTCCTCGGGTCATCTCCTCCAACGCTGCCGTGGCCTCTGTGGAAAACCGATCCTCTCCTGGGGGGGGGGGAGGGGAGGAAGACATTTCAACACGTCAGAAAAAGAGCAACACAAAACCTGAAGCTTCCTTTTGGTCTTGTGTGATTTATATTGGTCAGCGTTCCACAAATAGCTTTTTGGTTTACCATCAAGGGGGATAATAGTGCATTTTGTCATGAAAGAACACCAGAAGAACACCATTTGAGACTATTTGGAATACTGGCACTGCCCTTGTAGTAGCAGGCCTATTGTTTTCAGGCATATACAGGTTTATGGTTTATTGAGTTATTGGGTAAGTGTTAAGAGTTAACCTGTTAAGCCCCAAGGCTGTTTTTCAGGCCTCAGGCTTGAAAATGGCATTCCCAGAACAAATTACCATAGATTCACTTCTAAAAAGGGGTAAATTAATTATCTTTTTTCTCAAAGCAATGATAAACCTGTGAGTTGGATGTAGAAAAGTCAGAATCAATATAAGAATTGTTTTTATTTTAAAGTAAATTCAGATTGAACACAGTAAAAATGTAAATTATTGTGTCCGTCCAAAAAAAAAAAACATTACTTATAGTGAAAACCACCCTTGAATGATGGGATAGTAGACCAAGAGCTTTAGGAATCCAAACTATAACATATAATAAGTACCCTGTATCAAGATTGATGCAAAACAAGTGGAAATTGGCCTTTTTAGAGAGATTTAGCAAAAGAAAACCACTTCTGGGGTCATTTGGGTGGATTTGACCTATCTCTGGCCCCCTTGGTCGATTTTGATGATTGACATCTCTTTTTAACCGTTAGAGCCAATGGAATCGAGGGAAAGTTCAACATACACACACGTTACCAAATAAGGAGTGAGAGTGACGCGTAGCCAGAATACCCAACACAGGAAGGTGTCATACACTCTGGAAGCTATCATTAGCAGCTAATATGGAAAGTCCGTTTTTTACATAAAAATTGAATTATCAAAAACATTTTGAAAGTGACAGACATTGGATTAACCTTCAGCTGCGTTTTTATCGTTTTAATGCCATTGAACACAACTTTTGATCAGAAAACAGCTAAAAGGTGAGCATATCTCCGTTTTTTGCTACCTAAAGCTACGTCGTGTGTTGTCTGGTTTTGTTTCCCCTGTCGCGAGTTCTGATCGCTCCGTGATTATACCAATACCTCTGAATCTGTGGAATCTCAGCTTGCTAGCAAAGCTTGTTTGTGCAGATCCGATAAGTAATAACATGTTTATACCGTGAGTTCTGTGCTAAGTGCGTCAGCATTTTTTCACTCAGGGCTCATTTAGAAGCTTCTTGTGAGACTTGTGTTTTGTTTCGGTAAAAATGGTTCATATCATCAGTTAGCTGATGATATGAACGCCGGCGGGGGCTAAGGGGCTTGACAGGTTAAGTGGATATGACACATTCATAGTTTGTTAAATGTTAAGAAGCCCTCAGACGCTGTTTCTTGCAAGATGTTGCGTTTTGCCCCCGCGGGGGCATGGGGCTTAACAGGTTAAGACTGTTACACAAACAACGTTGTACCTGGAAGTGGGCCGATGCTGTCGAGCAATACTTCGGCGCCTTGAAACGGTAGTGTTACAAAATCAGATCTGAAAAACAAAAGAAAAAAAATCAGTCAGACAACATGTTAAAAAATATATCTCATAATATATAAATGTGCATTTCCTATGGTATTGCTGCTTGCAGCATTTAAATAAGTAAAAAGTTATCATCTAAAAAACATCCACTTGTTGAGGACACACTCACAGAGATGGACTTCATACTGACACATGTAAAACTTACTTTAGTAACTTTTATAAATGTAAAAACCTACTATACTGACAGTTAGTTACACTTAAACATTTGGAACACCTGTAACTAAACCATTTCGCCATTGCTATGTGGGGGGTGCTTGCAATTAAACACTGTTGTGCCTTCCTCTGTGTGACATAGTTGCGGATTAGGCATGATGCTTGTCAAACCACCCACATTTAAGAAACAAAGCCAATAAATAATCGTCAAAGTGTGCGTGCAGGGTGCTGTAACGGTGGTGGAGTAATCAGAACAGAGTGGGCAAGCTGACCAATCAGAGCAGTGGGCTCATAGGGAGGGGGGGGGGGGCAGGAGCTCCAACAAGGCGTGTAGGACAGAGAGTGAATACACATACTATACAGAGATGCTGTATGAGAAACCAATGTGAGTTTGGAACATTGAACAATGTGAATCTATTCTAGTAGACCTCAACTATGGAATTATGATCAGTAGAAATGGCCAAGACATGGGACCTTTAATAATTCCAATTGGCCACAAAAGAAAATGTACAATTATGTGGATTATTTTTTGTTAAAATAAAAAAAATATATATAATCTATAGGAAAATAAAAACGAGAACTGCATTTTAATATAGACACAAAAGATCACGTAACCTGTACAAGGGTTACTCTGGGTCAAGCACTTTTGGAGAGCAGAGTTTGAACTGCTACAATGAAACTATGATGAGCCGGATTTAAGAAATGCCCTTCCGTTTATTCTACATTTCTTTTGCGAGAAACCTCTGACACTCACCTTATTTGCCGTAGTGTGTCGATCTTAACTCTGTCGTAGCCTCCGTAGTCGACGTATCTGATCTCCACTTCATTGGTTTCTTTGTCGAAGGTAATGACCTGAGCTCTCCACCAGGCTCCCTCCACCGCCGGAGCTGCACAGATCACACCAACTGCAACACACATACAAATAGGAACAATATTAAAGCTGCAGGTAGCAGTAACAGAGGGATTTCTAACTGATAAGGAGTTCTATGCTACTTTTGTTTTGCTTGATTGTTAAAATATTCACATAGATTGACTTGTGCAATGTCCAATTTTGCAGTAAACTCAACATTTGGAAAAGGCAAAATAGGCAAAAATATCATGAATTAATTAATAGTTTGTAGCTGCAGAGAAGTCCTGGCCTATAAACCGTATTCTACAAATAAATACAAATCCTTGTTCGGTACAGATCCTCTTAAAAAAAACATGATTATTTCAATATTTCTTCAATGTTCAGCTGCAAATGATTCACTGCATTTATTATGCAATGCAGGTGTGTGTGTTATTAACCAATACAAGATCAGCTAATAAATAAACATTTAAATATAATCATGAGTTAGGACACCAAGCTGCAGTATATCAAGTATTATTTTAATTATAGTCAAATTAGATCCACCTTTACCAGCTGAGACATTATTGGATAAAAAAAATAAAATCATAATCCAGTTATTTCATGCATACGTTTCTCAAACATAATGATTACTTTTAGCGTTTATATATATTTAGATGCTAATACTTTAAAGTATTTTTAACAGTAATTCACAATATGGTATTGTTACTGTTACTAAAGTAAAAGATCAGCGTACTACTTCCACCTCTGTTATCATCTTGCTGCTAATATAAATCAAAGTGAAACTAACACAAACCTGGATGTACTTCTTTGTACACTATAGTGTAAATCACAGTACGATCATGAGCAGTGCAGTGCAGGAGGTGCAGTTGTAGCTCTAGTTTAAAACATCAGTGTGTGACCCGGCCTACCTTCAGCGGGTGAGGGCAGGGCGGGGGTGCCCGGCTGGGAGTAGCAGAGGAACATCTGCTGGTCGAGGCTCCGCAGCGCGTGGTAGGTGGGGTGGGTGTGCTGCTGCACGAACACGTGACCTGCAGACATGATGTTCACCACGATCACTTCCACCGTCACCCCGCTGGGGAGCAGGAGCTGAGGGGAGGACAGGGAGGCAACAGTTAGCGACAGCGTTGTAAAAGAACAGGCAAACAACGGAGGAAAGAGGTTGCCGCAGAATTAGCTACTCTTCACTAGCTCTGTATAATAATAACGAATCAAATGTAATACTCTTCTCCTTGCATACAAAGCCCTTAATGGTCAGGCACCATTCTATCTTAAAGAGCTCACAGTAGCCTAATAACCCACTGTGGCATTATGTTCCAAGAATGAGGGTGAGAGGAGTCTCCAAAAGAACAATAAGAGCAAGAGCCTTCAGCTAACCAGCTTCAGGTTTGTGTTCAGGAGGCGGACGCCCTCTCTACATTTGAGAGCAGGTTTAATACTTTCCTTTATGATAAAGCTTATAGTCTGGTTGAGGCTTGCTTTGGATCAGCCCCTAGTTATGCTGCTATAAGCCAAGACAGTCAGGGGGACTTTCACCTTTCTTCTCCTCAATCTCTATGCACCCATATCCCATAAATGTCATTCGTTAACCAAGCATGGCAGGATGGCCTTAATAAAGTTAGTGTCTGGAGTCGTGGCTGTGCCAGTTGTCTTTATCCTGTTTCACGCCCACTTCATTCTTTTTTTGACATCCTCCTGGATCTATCTTTTTCAAAAATATATTATTTAGTTGCTGCAAATAATTTGCTACTGTTCAGGGTCTGTGCCTGCAATGTAGTGGCTGGCTAAGTAATGAAATAGTCTTCAATGCGAGTGGTTGGCAGAAGGAAGCGCATCAATGACCTCGTTAATTTAACACGGTAGAGTTAAGTGATGCGCTGGAGAGGTTGCGCTGTCGAAAAGTGATTCAGAAATGTTTAAAGAAAAACTCTGAAGTGAGTCCTTGACAAACTTCTGAGGAATAATATTTGCAGTTCAAGCGGCCGTACGAATGCCGTGTTTTGTAACTGCTCCACTGTTGTCAATGTGCTGCCGTCTATAAGCACTACGGCTGTGCGTAAAGAGGAAAGGGAACTTTTTTCCAAGTCGGAAAGAGGCTGTGATGTGCCCTGCTGACCGAACGGCTGCTTCACCATGAAGCAGAATATGAAGTAATAACCGAGAATCAGATGTGTGTGGCAGCAGCAGCAGCTCTCGTTTTGAGCAGCTCTAAAGGTAAACAGTGGCTGGCTGACTAAAAGTTCTAGATGCCATCTATTGCTGTATTCACTTTGTTTCCAAGGTTTTACAGTTCTGCTAAAAAGGAGAATGAACCTGCAGTGTATTTCTTTACCTCACAGAACTGCAGCACACTCTTGTGGTGCTTCACCATAACTCTATTGTGACCAGGGCTGTGGCTAATAACATTTCATTGGACATGTACACACTTCAGATGTTCAAATCTTTTTAGATAGTTTGTTTGGTATGAAGTAAACCCGTTCTGTGTTTCAGCCAGCACTATACCTTAATTACACTGTTCATACCTTCTCATTCATTTCTCCACTAATCACAAATGTTGCATTTTCTAGTTTCAGACTTATTTTGTGCATGTTGTGTTAACTTGAGCGAAGTGTACCCACACTCATGAAGGTTTTGGTATTGTGTCTTGTTAACTATCGCACTGAGTAAGTCCGTGACTGCAGACATCAGTTATTTTTTATTTGCATATGTCTGTTGTGTCAGAGATAGACTAAACCGTTTGTGACATGACCATGTTACTCTACAGAAAGACGGATCAAGAGTTGCAGAGACGACTGAAAGGTGCCTCTTGACCCAACTCTCATGAAAAGTATGTGATAAACTCCAACTAGCACCAAATGGTCTCTTTTAAAGTCATGCTACTGCCTACATCGTTTTTAGGGTTGAAAATAGGTGGCATTAAGTAAACAGAGAGCAGCCAGAGAGCCCAGCCTTACCCAGGAGGTCATGGGAAGTGATGGCAATGTGAGTGGTGGTGGGGGGGGTGCGTATAGGTTGGTCAGGTCCAGATCTTTAAACTTCTTCCCGATCAGAGACAGGGCTTTGTCCACCTGCTGCTGCGTACCTGGAGAGAAACACAAGGTTTTAGGGGTGGTTAAAAACAACACAGATGATCAAATGTGGAGTTTAAATCATTTGAATGTGGGTTTGGGGGGGGTGGGGGGGGCTCACCCTCTATGTGGCAGATCTGGAACTCCTGAGTGTAAGGCAGGGTGGAGATATAGATCTTTGCACCCGAGTTCTGCTTCAGGAAACTCACGTATCGTCCCTGCTTCCCTATTAACCGCCCTACAAGATGCTGGAGCAGGAAGGAAACTAAAGTTAATTTACACAACGTGGACCAAACGTATCCAAAATAGAAAATAAAACACATCACTAATTGAAACCTGAACATCTTTATACATATCGTCTCAGCTACTTTGAACTAAAACAACACTGGCTGTGCACTCTCCGCAGTGGTAACTACTCTGGAAGGTTATTTATTCCAAGAGGGGATTTGGTCAGCAAGTTGTCACATGTGAGTCGATACATTTCAAGATTCTCGCCCACTGTATTAAATGTTTCATTTTGAAAGTTTATCTTTGAAAACGGATAAACTTTGTTTTAATCCGTTAAGTTTATCTTTGAAAACGGATTTGGTCATTTCCTTTAACCACTGGGCAAATGTATCTTTCAGTGACTGTTTTTTTTGTAACAGGACTTGTTTGAGCAGCAGATACATGTGCTATTTCCTGTTGGTCATTTGACAAGACTACATTGTAAATGGTTGCTGTACGTTGAAAATTCCCCTTATTGCAACTTTTGGAGGGGTGAATTTGCTGACTTGAAAATGAAAGGTATAAATAATAAAAAATATAAATGGTTATCATGCAGCAATATCATTTATAGAGTTAACTTAACTGAGTCAAGGGTGCAATCTTCGTTGTTTCTTGTCTGCATGAGGTTGCCAAAGTCAAACAATTTGAAACCCTTCCCCTTAGAATCAAGACTGACATCAATATTGACTTTAAAATGTATATTGCCTACAATAAGCTTTTATTCTAATTCCTTAAATATTATCAATAGCCAATATAACATTAAATAACTGATTTGCAGCTAACATTAGCATTTTTTCAGAAATGGTGTGAAGGGGGATCAAATCCCGCCACACTTAGAATTCAGGTTTCACTTCCAGAGGTCCGGGCTCACCTTTGGCACCTCGATCTCCCAGATGACGAGGTCGGAGGTGGAGGCGGCGCCGTGGTTACTCTGGATCTCCCCAGCCCCCATCGTGCAGCCGCTGTCCACAGAGTCCATACTGTTCACATCAGAGCCTGCACACACACAGAGTCATCGGTCACATTTTGGTAGAGTGATATGAATTCAAAATTAATGTCAGTGACTTTTGGTTTTTGCAGTGCAGGTACCGTACTTTCCGGACTATAAGCCGCTACTTTTTTCCCACGCTTTGAACATCGCGGCTTACACTACAGCTTCAAAAAAAGCTTGGAGCTGGGCGTGTCTGAAGCTTGGGGGTTTTATTCGAGCCCCGCAACCAACAACCAATCACATGAATGTCCCGCCCCGTTTACGTAGTGTTAACATAGCTAGCAAGCTATGCTTGGATATACTGGATATAAAATCCCCAAACAGGCGAAAGCCTACCAGTTTCACCCACTGTCTCTGCCACCTCCCCCCATGCCTGGTTCCTCCGGTTGTATCCCGGTAAGTTAATAGGGACTGGTCATACAAAACCGGGTGATTTGCTACGGCGATAATTAGTTTATCCTCCATCTGTTTTTGAAATATAGAAATGAACGGCGGGATATCTCTCCCAGCTTAGACGCGGTTTGATTGGCTAGGACTTGAGCTGTCAGATTTTCAGAAACGGGATTTGATTGGCTGGCGCTGGCTTCTCCGGCGAGCCGGAGACGCCGGAGAAGCTCAGCCACGCTACCCACAATTGGTGACCGACCAGTGGGTGCGGCTTATATTCAGGTGCGCTTAATAGTCCGGAATTCACGGTATATTACGGTATTACATACAAATAAAAGCGATGTGTGTCCAAACATCATTCTACCTCTTATCACTCTACTTTCAAATGGGAGGGAACTTGTCTTATGGAGAAAAAATACAATACAACTGATGCGTTTATGGCTCCAAATATGAATGAAAATAAGATATAAGCACACATTGGTTTAGGGATGAATTGCCTGCCCCATAATAGAGGTTGCTTAGCAAAAAGCCAAGGCTGGTTTTTTGTTTTAAATAAACTGTATTAGTGAGAAACCTGAATCTGAACAAATAAGGACATTTGGAAGCCAAAAATACCATTTCACAGTTTTCCCCCCTCTAAAATAGAGGGGCCACCTAATTTGTAATCTGAAAAACCACAACCATCCAAACTGGGAATCATCCTTGGAGAAACTGAATGCTGACAACATTGTTACAATCTCAACTATGTACTGTATATGCTTGAAATCCACATGGAGAGACAGTTTCAAACACTGCACAGCATTAATCTGTTGGACCAAATTGTCAGAAATGTGGCTGCTGCTCATCTACAGATTTGCTGGGTCCACTGTTTTTTTAACACAAAGTTCGCCCCAAAAACTGACAGTATCAGCGCTGCCCCCACTGTGAGCCGCGGTAGTTTAGGTAGGTAGTGGCCAGTCACACCAGGTAGGCAGCAGCATATAACATTTTATTAATGCGTTTTCTTCTTCAGGGACGTTTTCATTTTGTTCAAACCCGCGACGCTCTGCAGAGCCACAGCAGCGCCTCTTCATTTTTTACCAGGGAAGTGATCGGAAGTCGGCAAGACTCTGAACATAGGATTCGTATACAAATCCTGAAAAAACTCCCTCCATTGGGAGACAATTCCTCGTGCATCAGGAGACACCCTTTGAATTACTGTTAAATTACTGCAGATTGCCCTCAGTCAGTGTTCTTCATTTCTTCAAAGACAGCCTTCAGATTTTGCCCGTTATTTGAAAAAAAGACGGCAATAGTGACTTTGGCTAACAGTACTAAATCACATGGCCCAACAACACATATCGGCTACTGCAACAGCAGTGTTTCCCCTAAGATGGAGTCATAGTCGCGGTGCTAAGGCACGCGGGCCCAGCTAAATGTGTGTTTTTGTGTGCACGTGCGAAGTGCACCCCGCCAATATGTTTCTATGTGTCTGCCAGCACAAGAAAGGCTCTTGTGGCTCTACAGGTGTATTTTGCTAAATCACCTTACACATACAGTAACACAAATACGACACATCCACATAAACAATCAAAATAAAATGTATGCAATTGAATTATTTTAACCTGCTTTATTTGGGGGTGGACCTCACATCCCTTAGGGGGGTCTTGGGGCATGCACCCCCGGGAAGATTTGTTTTTCAATGTTGAAGTTAAATGCATCAATCTGGTGCACTTTGACCACAAGATGAATTTATGGATACAGCTCTCAACACACTATATTAAATAGATAAAGGTGTGCTCTCTCTCGCTGGCTCACAGAGGCCGTGTGCTCCTCCGTGGCGATGACACGAGCGCCACGTATTATTCTTTTAATGTATATAGGGGCTGCTGAATGTATATAGGGGAAACACTGAATAGGAGAAGGTCACCTCCTTATTTGCTAAAGTGCCTGCTCTGTGGACACTGACACAGCTAAAGTTAAAAAAGGGCTGAAACAATTCAAGTAACTGTTACTGAAAAATTGGTAAGTTATCTGGTATATTTACCCGATATAATGTACTCCACATCAAAATATATTAAACTACAACAATTAGAAAGAGATGTCCCGATCCGATCACGTGATCGGGGATCGGAGCCGATCGCGTGATTTTCAAAAGATCGGAAGAAAAAAAAAATCGGGGATCTGGAAATGTATTATTATTATTTTTTAATTTAATGTTACAAAACTAAAATGACCATGTTCAAGTCTTAAAGTCATCCTGAGGCCTTAGTTTTGGTTTCAAATTACACAACATCATGTATGTGTTGCTTCTTTGGGGCTTGTTTTCATAGACCTGGTTGCTTATTTCTCTCAAATCTGGCAACAGAGTGGGCGCAGTGTCTAATAGTAGCAGTAAGCTAACGAGTACTGATAAGCTTTATTTTGTTTTGATATATCCATGTTGGATAGAATGGGTAGTTGGGTACTGTCATTTAAATAAAAAAATAACCTTAAGGGACAACTTGAATGCTTTTTTTCCTCTTAATGCATTGCATAAAGATCGGGAAAAATCGGTATCGGTAAATTATCAAAATCAAATGATCGGAAGCAAAAAAAGGTGATCGGGACATCCCTAACAACAATACATGGCAAATGTAAGTACTCATCTATTTTCCCCATACGACGTCTCAAAACAAAAAAAAGGTATCATTGGGGAATCTTCTTTGGAGGGTCGAACATTTGAGAAGATAAGGGAATCGTTAACAAAGTTCCTTAAAAAAAATAAAATAATGAAGCTGGGAACTTGTACTTTGGTCCACCAGTTGGGAGATGTGAACCCTGTTTTGTGAAGGCACAGTCTCCCTGAATGTAAAATATTTCACCCTCAATCACTAACATCAGGTGAAAATCACCCCAACACATTAGGTCAGTTAAAGCAGCCCCACGACAGTTTGGAGTCCTTCCAAACCAACACGTACCCAAGACCGAGAAAAGGGACGAGTGCACTTAGACAGTCTACTACACACACATTTCGTGCGATATGATTATGATATCGTGCGATATGATTTTGTCAGTTTGGCTTTTTTTTTTTTTTTTTAAATTCAAGTTCATTTGTTTTCAACATTTTAGAACAGATTTGTTATATAAATCGCAGAATGTTTAATGGCACTTAAATTAACTTTAGGGGTGAGTTTTTGCAGATGCTATGTATTTGATTAAAAAGTTAAATAGATTTTTCTTTAAAAAAAGGAAACCAGGCAGTTGTTATTTTTCTTATTTTCCAACGTTGTCTGCTTACGTCTACATATAGAGACCAACCAGCCTGATGTGCTTCAGGTCATTGCGCTTACATTCTGTACAAACGTGACCACATGACACACTTTGAGTGACAGTCCCCTTATTCGCACATTCAAGCAGAAAGGCATAATGAAATGTAGACAGAAATATCTACGTTTTTGTAATAAAAGAAGGGGGAAACCTGAAAAGAGAGAATAATGCTGCCGAAATAAATACATTTAATTAAAGCATACCAACACTTTAAAAAATGATTTAATAAATACATTTTAAAGTTCACATAGGAATAGATAATTATGGGAAATAATCAAAAGTGCAACATTTAAAAATGAGATGATATATATCATATTTTAGCATTAAGTAATTAAAGCCTACTTTTATTTGTAATATTACTTTTGGAAAATGTAATGGCATATTTAACGAGTCATGTTTTTTTTGTTGTATTTTCTGTTCTGCATAGTTTACAACACAATGGTGTGAATCAAAAGGGATTCAAATTAAATATCAGCAGTGAGCTTTTTATTGTCCGTACACACAATACCTCAGAAAAGCAACGGTACATGACAAGATACTACAACAGTATACCTCCTGATTATGACATTTTAAACATTCTCCATCAATATCAAGTATCATGCCACAGAGATAATTGACAGAATGATGGCTCACCTCCGGACTGGTCCGTCTCTGCCTCACACGTCCCGTGGGCTCCGTTCCTCAGACCCATCCCATTGAGCCTCTTAATGTCACACACAGCATCCTCTGAATTTTCCTCAGTAATGGCCAACACTGACGCCTCCGCGGCCGCCTCGTCCAGCATTTGAGGCGGCGTGGCTTCTCTTGCTGACAAGTCTGTAACCTGGATGGCGTCAAACATGCTGTTCTGGAGGTCCTCGTTGCCGTCCTCAGAGTGGCACGTGCTGCAGGCCGAGTCTTCCGTCAGCACCGCAGATTCCTCGCCTTTCAGTTTCACGCTTAGCGAGGGCGAACTGAGCACCGCTTGGTGCGACGGCGTTACCCAGTGGCTTCTCTGTGCGTGGTTTGTCTGATGAATCTCGTGACTGACCTCCACGGGCTCCCATACCGGAGCCGAAGAGCATCCGTTGGGAATCCCTTGCTCTTCCTCTCTACAGCCCGTCTGAGGGGGGCTTGTCAGAAGGTGCTGTACTGATGCTATGATTGGTTCCTCTTTGGAGAATAGTCTGCCGCTGTCCAGGGCTGTGCTGCTGTCTGTGCCCTGGCAGCTGGTGACACCGAGGACCTCCTGGGTGGCTGCCGAGATGACCTCAGTTATGAGGCCAGCTGCTAGGAGCTCCAGATCCTGAAGCTCTCCACAGCCGCTGTGCACCTGGACGTCCTCAGATACGGAAGTGAACTCTGGGCCCAGGGAGGCAGGCGTGCTGGTTAGAATGTGTTGTTTGAAATCCTGTTCTGAAGGGGGTGTCTCTAGTGTGCTGCCCTCTGATGGCCTCACCATCTGCACTCTGGCTGGGGTGACGGCACAAACCAAGATCTCGTCTTGTGAATTAACAGCGCTGTATTGTTTCGCGACTTCCCCCTCGGGCTCCGGCCTCTCGGCATCGGAAAGGTATGTTGTTGTGGGGGGGGAGCTGGTGACTTTGGTAGACTGGCACGGCAAGATAACATCTTCAACAATGTCTTCTGGTGTAGAGGCTGGGTCTTTGACTAGGCGTATCTCCGGTTCTTCTAGGGACGCAGGTGCTGAGCTTTCCTCCTGGTATTTATGGTGTTCCGACGCCACCTGCAGGGTTTCTTCCTCTCCAGGTGAAGGTAGAGGGGAGACCGAGGGTTTATGGACTTCCTCTTGTCCTATTCTGCCAAGGTGAGGGGCAGCTTCCTCTGAACTTTGTTCTTGTAAAGGCGCTGCTTCAGTGTGCTGGACATGGACCTGGGAAATATTTTCATGTTCTGTTCTCAGGTTACCGTCCTTTGCAGGTCTGTGGGTTGGGCTTTCTGTACCATTTGTGGGGGATACAGTGCCTTTGTCAACCACACCGTTGCTACCTTCTGTGGTAGATGCTTTAAGGCCCATAGCAGTTGGAGTCCCCTCTAGGCTGTCATGGCGGATGAGCCGCTCTTTCTTCCGTGAGATGTACCACCACCAGCCGATCAGTGCAAGGACTCCGGGCAGTGTGTAGGGCACAACAGAGCGAAACCTCAGCGGCATTTCCTCAGGACACTAACAGCTACACCTGAAATACAAAACACAAATAGGTATTAGTTAAGGGAAACTTCACATTAAATAAAAAGGTATGGCAAATATTTGGAAACCTGAAACTGCCCGTTGGTTGTAAGTTGATTCAAGAGTTAAGCTTTAGTCTTTCACCCAACATATAGTGGTAAATGTAAGAGATGCCATGTGCGGCGGCGAATGAAAAAAAACTTTACTTTTCATGTTTAAAATCCTCTTAAATATAGATTACAAAAGGCATTCCACTTGTATATTCACATGAAAACTACCCAACTCGACAATTGTTGAAGTCAGGATTATAGCAAAAGCTAAAATCGGGGTTACTGGACCCATGGCACTGAAGAAGTCTTTGATAGTTACCTGGAAACTTGACACTTTGGATATCCTGATCTCGTTTTTTGGCTTTAATGTTTCAATATTGTTTATGCCGATCTACAATCAACCATGAACCACAGTGTAACCAGTTGAGAACCTTTTGTTGCAATAAGTGTTGGGAACCAAAACTAAGTTGTAAATTAGATCCAAATGGAGCACGTTCTTTGACCCTCTGCCCGCTTCGAAGTTTGTGAAATCAAGAAGCGATTGGCTCAGTAATGTGGTGCACGGTGAGCAGACAAAAGCCACAAAGAGAAAAACAACAGTTGAGCCTTAAAGGTGCACCAGATGAATCTCACCACAACCCTAACGGTACATTTACTCTCGATGTGAATCAAGTTACCACCGGAGTACGTTGAGTCTTAAACACCTCTTGCTGGCCGAGCACACAGCTATGCTGACATTTCTTTCTTTTGAAAGCAGTGGCCAGGATCAGAAAACCTGATTTACTGCCTGCTGTATGTTGGAGCCGTTGTTTGCAGGTGCACCAAATCAGAACTAGAACAATTATTGATATCATTCCAAAACAGATTTAATTTACAGGTTCAATAAACTATATGCAATGCAAATATACATTGTGTAAAAGGTTTTAGAAATATTAATAAGTGATATAGGGCATGTGACCTCCTTTGACCCACTCAATCATTTTAAATCAAGAACCATTACAATTCGGAATTGACGAGTGAACTGCTCAAATCCAAAACGTAACCCTGGGTTGAAGGTCACAGGGGTGACTAAATGTTCAGCTTGTACTCTGGAAATCTGCCCCCAGTGATCACATTGGAACAGACCTCTGCAACTCCTGCCGTGGTGACTCTGTCCAAGTTAAAAAAAGGACATGTGCACATGCCTTTCCTTAACAAACCTGGCCAAGCCTGCCTCCACCACTAAGAATGCATCACATGGTTTGGCTATGACTCAATCATATCCGCCCATGCTCCCAGACACGGACGTCCATTGCAGCCACACACAAAATATATTATATGTATATATGGACTTTTGACCTCTATGGCTGCTGGCACTACCACCTGCTCTACGTAACCAACTGTTGGCCTGATGCAGGCTAGCAGTCCTTGGATATACTTTCCACATTAGTAACAGAAAGAACTGCCTTAAAGGAAGTTGTTGTGCCAGAGCAAATTTGTTTAAGATAACAGTGTATGTGTTAATTAAAAAAAAAAGGACATGCATTATGTGACACCATCAGGGAAAACCCTGGTTGCATCAATGGTTCAGCAGCCACAGTTTTCTATGAATTTTAGCAACATTTAGGGTCGGCCTACAAAAATACATCATCACTGCACCACTAAATTGGTAAAAAGGATTTCATATTTAAACCCTAGAAGCTTAACTGTTCTTTACTTGTTATATTGCACCACAAGGAGCACTGCAACAACATACATTGGAGTATCAAAGTGGTTATGGTTAGGGGGACCAGGGAATACAATTAATCTGATGGAATTCATTTCAGAATCCGGTTTATTGCCAGGTACGTTTACACATACAATGAATTAGCTTTGAATTAGTTTGGTGCTTAAATATTAAATCATTTTCATCTAAGCTGAGATCCATGGATATAACCTGGGTTGAACAACACGGTATTTATCTAAATGTAAATCTAATGATTTAATCTGCTCCACCATATGATGCTTTAGAATTATTAATGCAAGAAACTAAGGGGTTTATCAAAAACAAATGTAATCCAAATCTAATTGATTTTCCCCTTTGATTTTTTTTTGTATACAAGGTGAGACTTTCAGTCTGCACCTGAGCTCTAAGGGTGAGGTGAGGTTAAGTAAAAAGTAGGTCAAAAACGTGATACAACATACATTTTTGTACTTAAGATGCAGTTATGTGTGCAAGATTACGTTTTTCTTAGTTGTACATTCAAGACTGCTAAGACATCAAAGTTCTGAAAGTCAGCTTTCAAAAAGCATTGCACCAATATGATCCATTGTTTGAAAAGCCAAACAAGCCGTTACATGTCAGAGCATCCTTGAAAGCAGCAACAGGAAGGATTTCTAAAATGCCCCCTCTGTGCCACATGTTGATCTCAAAAGGGAAAGTATTAACAATGTAGATTTGAAGTGAATACAACAGTTATGATACATCAACAATATGGCAATGTAATATGCCGTTTAATAATAAGAATAATTAAACTACTGTTACTCCTAATAGAAATTCAAACTTGAGATACCATTCAAATAATGTACTTCAAAGAAAGCTTTATTTAAAAACAGCAGATACCAACTTTAAGCACAACTCAAAAGACGTATTGTGAGCGTTGCTATCTCATTTAATTTGTCCAAACCCTGCTGCTTGCTGTTCATCAAATTTGCTACAAAATAAGTAGGCGGAGACTAGCAGGAAACTTAAAAGTAAAGGAAAAATGTATAGAAACATGTCTGACATCAAATAATAAAACAAAATGGACAGTCCCTGAGCTCCAGAATTAAAATGATATCAATGCTGCTCCAAAGCTCCCAACATAAATCATGGCCACCTTAAGTGTTACAGAAAGGTAAGGATGAGCCTGTACATGTGAAATGGAGGCCAGCACTACAATCACCTTGGGCAAGGTTACTACCATTTCAGCAGTCAAACTAATCTAGAGCTTTTCTTACAGGTCGGACTGTGTTCATTAGTGCTTTCCATGACCTTTAAGTCAAGAATCACACTGTGACCTTGGATAGGGGAGTGGTCAGGCTGTAGTCGGGCTGTATTTACAACGTGCTGAGCACAGGGAACCTAAGCAACCTGCACACTGTATACAGAACAGTCTCTCTATGCCTTACTGACAACACACCGTTACTCTGTACTAACGGAACATAGCGTCAGAACTAGAAGCCTGGTCGTTCAACAAATGTATCGCCAATAAGGAGAAATATTGGTTAGTAGGCTGATACACACTGTTAAGTTGAACACGTGAAACGTTTTACAAGTGTTTCACACTGTTCACCGAGCAGACACGTTGTATGGAGTTCCCGGAAACGCATATGTTAAGGTTGACACTTTATAACCATTATAGCACCTGTGTGGGAGCCGCGCATGTGCAGATTGCAAACCAGCGCGCTGTCTGATTGTGCACCAAGGAGCTACACTGCTACAATTTAATTTAACTACCCTTCATGTTAGAGAACGTTACAACAACCACAATTTAGCTGACAAATAGCCCAACCCAAATAGTTGAATTGCCCTTTACAAGCACATGTCACAGAGAAGATGTGCACCTTAGCCATACCGAGTTGTCTGCTGTTCACGAGGGTCATAATGCAAACTTTTTGCAAAACCATTGCCGCTAGCTACGTGCTAATAATACCCACACAGTGAGTGTGACTAGCAAGACATAATCCCATTCACGTTGTCTCGTGTGGAAATTAGCTCAATACTATCTTTACAAACTCCGCCGTGTAACGCTACAACAATTTCATCACAACACAGACCAGCTAAAGGCATTAGCTCGTAAACTAACGAGTGCATTGACTGCCCTTACGAATCTGCTAGTTTAAGGTTTCATCGCAGTAAGCTTGTGAAGGGTAACGGTGCGTTTTACATGTCAGAAATAAGACTCGGGGCTAGCATGTTCCTCCTATTTCACACGAGTATGTGCAACTACAGTGCTTTTTGTACTTCAGTTAACATAGCACAACCCTTCATTGAAACTATAAACGTGGGCGGTATGTTAGCATGCAATGAGAACAATTTATAGAAACTGTAATTTCATTATTGCCGCTCGGTGCCTCATATACATGCCGAATTTATCAGGAAACACTGAACAGCCACATAAATACAAGTCTCAGGTGATAACATTCACATCGTTTTGCCAGTAAGGTAAATTGACAGATAAAAACAGCGGGTTTGGCGTAACATGGTCGGCAATGAAATCCGGTAACAGAGGTGGCTGTGACCTAACGCTAACGTGACACCACTGGGAATAAAGCATGGCTGGCTGGGAGGCCGCAGTGAAGGATACAAAGTGTGAAGTTAGCAGGCTAGCCCCGCACACGGGATACAATGTAAAAACGTCTATGGACATTAACACGAATTAAAATATCGTGGCAGCTTATCGTAAAACCGACGCCTCGTGTTTTGAGCTAGCTTTAGGCCACAAAATAAAGGCAATTCATCACACAGCTTTACAGCAAATGCACCAGTGGGGTCCCAGACTGACGCAGGGTTTAAGGACGCTTCTGGAGTGCTGCTTTCCTGCATGGGCCGCAGACCTTCCCGTTAGCCTATTAGCTGGCCTGGCGAAAAAGACAGCCGACTAACTTACATTCTTACTGCCGACATCCTATAGTCATTCATTACAATGCAAAACACGAGACCTTTTTGTTGGTAAATGCACAGAGCCCTCATGAGAAAGGGAATTAAGGTAATCTAAATTACACAACAGGGAAAGAGGCTAGCTTCAGTATGCTGACTATGTTAAAGGAATATGTGTAGGCTAGTTCAATGACATGGGATTACTGCACTCAGTCGGTGACACAGTAAACCCTGGACAGCTTGCAGGGACACCAACAAATGTTAATGGATGTGGTGTTGTAGCTTTATGAGTTGATTTGAACTAAGTCACGCTGTTCGAACATGGTGCAGATGGCTAAAGGCTTGCATGGTCCTTCACCTACGTTTCATATGCGCTTTTTTAGTTTACTTACAGTATTTTAAGGTCCTCGGTGCCGCCACGATGAGATCAATATTGATGGTAAGAGTTTTTTTAAACGTGTCCCTGTGGAAAGTCAGCCTCTCCTCCCCACGTGTAGACCGACGAGCAGCACCAGTCTAAAAAAACAGACTAAACAGCTGATGAAGTCTCGCGATACTCAGCTGTTCAAGCCGTCTTTAGTCTCGCGTGAACTGAGAATGCACCGTTTTCGGACATGCACTCCTGTACGTTATCCGGATGGCCATGTATTTAACATGTTGGTCTCAGGTTTTTATACGCGTTTGGTTAACTTTAACATTTGAGTCACTAGGACAATTTTAAGATGTAGCTGGGAACATTTTAATATTATGTTCGACATTCAACATCAACTTGCAGGCAGCAGCAGCACAAGGTTAAACACACACACACACACACACACACACACACACACACACACACACACA
>CALSBZ010046798.1:191652-217028 GCA_943591055.1 Gobionotothen gibberifrons
TTTCAGAAGAACATTCTGGGAACCAAACAAAAACTTCCCGCTGAAAATGTTTTAAGAATAGGAGGGCATAATGTTCTAACAATGTTATCACCAAACATTTTATGAATGTTTTTTGAGAACGTTATCCTACCTTTCCCAAGAGCGTTCTGGGAACCAAACAAAAACTTCCCGCTGAAAACCTTCCTAGAACATTGACTGTAACATTCTCAGAATGTTTTTAGAACCAAACATTTCTAGCTTGGAAGGTGCCGCTGCGTGTCGGGGCCAGCACCTCCGGGGCAAAACGCTGGGTTGCCAGGAAGAACCGGTCAGCCTCTTCGGCCAAAGCGCGGGGCTCAGTAATAGCCGTGTTAGCGAGCGCTGTCTGAACATGCGGCGGCATGTGCCGAAGAAACAGTTCTATGAACAAAAAATGAGGTTCTTCCGTACCCAGCAGGCTGAGCATCATCTCCATGTGGTCAGAAGGCTTGTTGTCCCCCAGGCTATGAATAGCGAGCAGGCGTCGGGCCCATTCCGACCGTGACAGCTCGAAAGTCTTCAGCAGGAAAGCCTTGAACGCTGCATATTTATCCTGGGCAGGAGGAGATGTAATAAAGCCCACCATCCGGGTCGCAGTGGAGCTCCCCAGTGCCGAAACAAAGTCAAAATAGCGTGCTGCGTCGTCAGTCACTCCGCGGTGGGCGAACTGAGCCTCCGCCTGAGCGAACCATGCAGCCACAGATGTCTCCCAAAACTCCGGCAGTTTGAAAAAAACGGCGTTATTTGCCATGCTCGGTTTAGTCTCGGATCCTTCAACAAGACTTATCATGTTAGGGTCACCAATGTGGTGCCAAGAGATGGGAGTCGGAGGCGGGGTATCAAAGCTACAAGCTAGACTTTTATTTAGCATCGGAACACACATGTAACCAACTTCATGGACGGGAAGCGAAGACCGGCGGAAACAGGAAGTCCGGCTCACTAAAATGTCCGTGCAGAACAATACCCCAACCCATAGATCCGTGGGTGAATAATGTCAATCACCACAATATCCGCCTTCTTTCATTTATCTTTCCATTCCCACAACAATATACATAAAGAAATGGCATATTTTGGACATAGTTCGAATGGTGATTAATCATGATTAATTAATTTTAAACTGTGATTAATCTGATTACAAATTGTAATCGTTTGACATCCCTAATATATATCCATATATATATAGATATAATAAGTGTCAGTGCGATTTTATTTTGTATTAGCGTGCATTTCCTGCTCGGAAAGTAGTGCTGTAAGAGTAAACAATTGTAAGGTGTCCCAATTTATATATACATATATATACATATGTAGGCTATATGTGTCCGTACGATTTTATTTTGTATTTCCTGTTCGGAAAAGTGGCGCTGTACTGATAGTGACGATTTTCCTTTTTGTTGTTCTGTTTATGTTTTTGTGTTTCATGTGGAACCTACTTGAGCAGGTCTCCCTTGAAAAAGAGATCAATTATCTCAATGGGATACACCTGGATAAATAAAGGTTTGAAATGAAATGACATTTTGTCATTCTTAGCGCGTGCACGTCCTGTCCTGAGACTGGCGCCTGCAGGCAGGCTCCCATGAAAGTATCAGGCCCTTGTATACCGGTCTATCTACAGGTCTGCAACAGCAGATGGTGCTGCTTTCCTTCTAGATCAGGGGTCGGCAAACTTTTTGATATGAAGTGCCATTACAAATAAAAACATTTATCAGCGTGCCGACGCTCGTGAACTGTCAACAGGAGGGCGGGGGGAGCCTCGCTGCGGGGAAGCAGTGTGTGGACCTGTCAGCGCAACTTACATGATGCCGAATTTAACAAACACATTTAAATAATTGGTTTAAACGGCATAATAATAAGGACGATCGTCCGTTCTGTGATTCTCCAGAACACACATGTTATGATATTAGGGTCATGCAGAGTGAGATGAGATCGCTGTCCCTTTAAGAGAGAGAGAGGGACTTTCTGGAAGTGAAACGAGGCAGCAGAAAAACAGGTCTGTGATGTATTTTGTGAAACAGAAGAACAACTAGCCTAAATCAATGCAACGGCCTCCCAAGAAGAGATCGCCTCTCTCCAGCTAAAGTGGGTTATTGAACCTGACGCTTGTTGCTTCTGCCCTGGGAGACGACAGAGAGTCATCCCCCCTGTTCCCTCGACTACGGTCTGGGAGCCGACAGGAAAGTTCAACACACAGATGGCCAGTCCGCCCCTTTGTAGCATATTATTTTGATGACAGATGAGCAGATCACCACTGGGCTTTCAATTAAAGACATAGCCACGCAAAAACTGCGGCATTTGTACAGCTCCTTATGGGTACTGTAATTTGTGAAGTGCTTTCCTCTGTGGTGAAACGATCAGCACTGCACCACGGAGGAAAGCGGCAGAAAGTCGCCTGGATTTAACGGCCCCTACACACGGCCGCAGGCGTTAACGCTTCAACGCTTCTGCCCATTCACTTTGAATGGGGTGACGTCACGAGTCGCCGAACTGCATTCTGGGAGCAAAGCGTAGCTTCTCCCGCGGTGCTCGCTGCAAAAGTAGAGCAATGTTCTACTAGAGCAATGTTCTACTTTTGACGCCTCGACGGAGGCGTTAGCCAATCGAATCATATGCCAGTACAAGCTCTAGCCAATCAAACCGCTGCTTGTGTGTCAGGGGCGGGAGATTCATGTGATTGGTTGTTGGTCGAGCTGCAGACACGCCCGCCGGCAAGCGTTAACGTCCGCGGCCGTGTGTAGGGGCCGTAAGGGTAACGGGGAGACGCGCTCTGGTGGCGGTCTCTAAAATACAATTTTAATATTTTGCCACTTACGGCCCCTACACACGGCGGCGTGCGTTGCTGCTTCAACGCTTCTGCCCATTCACTTTGAATGGGGTGACGTCACGATTCGCCAAACTGCATTCTGGGAGCAAAACGTAGCTTCTCTCGCGGTGCTCGCTGCAAAAGTAGAGCAATGTTCTACTTTTGACGCCTCGGCGGAGGCCTCAGCCAATCGAATCATATGCCAGTACAAGCTCTAGCCAATCAAACCGCGTGCTTGTGTGTCTGGGGCGGGAGATTCATGTGATTGGTTATTGGTCGAGTTTCAGCCCAGCCCTCCGGCAAGCGATAACGCCCGCAGCGTGCGTTGTCGCTTGCCGGCGGATTGATAACCAATCACATGAATCTCCCGCCCCAGACACACCGAGGCGTCAAAAGTAGAACATTGCTCTACTTTTGCAGCGAGCACCGCGAGAGAAGCTATGCTTTGCTCCCAGAATGCAGTTCGGCGAATCGTGACGTCACCCCATTCAAAGTGAATGGGCAGAAGCGTGTGTAGGGGCCAGTGTGCCACTGGTTACGGTGCCGCGTGCCAATGGTGCTGGCACGTGTGCCAGGGGTTGCCGACCTCTGTTCTAGATGATCCTGGATGGGAGGTCAATGAGGATTCATGTAGATGTAGACTAGTGCAAGACATTATTTTAGTATTTAACCCAACATTATTGTACAACACATCTGATGCTAGTTTACATGATTGTAACTCAAATATGAACTGTATAATTAGATTTCTCTTGGACCTTTCCTTTAAATTCCTTACTTGCTCAAACTCATATGCAGTTACATAACAGAGAGCACACTGTCACCGCCAAACAGGAAGTGGGAGAGTTTGCATAACTGGGCTTGTCCCAATGCACAAATTAGCTTGGACTTTCTCAGTGCAGCCAGTCTGATGTGAGCAAGCAAGGCTTTCACAATGTCTACCTTTCTGCTGCTCGTGGGTGCTGTTGTAGGAATCGCCTACCTTTTTCGTCATATTGTGGTGAAGGGAAAGCAGTGCACCAGTAAAGCAAGGCTGGTTGGGAAAACTGTGATTGTGACCGGTAAGAAAAAGGTTTTTGTTTTTATTGGGTTGTTTTTTGATAGAGTGCTACGCTGCACTGTGTGTTATTTGGGTGGCAGAAGACATGTGACTGACTTTTCTAACAAATGATTGTCTGTGTGCACAGCAACAGTTATGCATGGAGAAACATACTGCACATTTATAGCTTCTCAGTCAACTTCAGTTGCAGTCAGATGGTGACTGCACAAATACAATACTTTAAAGGTGACCTATCATGCTATATTGGAATAATATATTGTAGGGCCATACCTATATAAAGTATATAAATATAGTTTTTTTTTCAAAACACCAAACAGATCCTGCATTTTAGCCATGCCTCATTTCGCTCTATGTGCTCTTTCCAGCGCTGTTTTTGCAGGGGGCTGATTCTGTGAGCTGCAGCTGACCACGCCCCCCTGCAGGAGAGGGGAGTGTGCTTTGAGATCAGCTGCTGGGCTGCAGCGGGGAGAAGAGGGGGACAAAAAGAGATCTCCGTCCTCCGTGTTTTATTCTTATATATGATTATATAGAGTCATTATTCATTTGTTTTAAAGCTCAATGAATAACAATAAAGACCTTTGACCGGCACTTTTCAAATTTTGTCCGGAAGATTGAAACTTTAACGGACATGTTGACCGGCGAAAAATTTAATTGAAACCCTGCCGCACGGTCCCCTCGTTCCTTGGAAGAGGCGGAGAGATGGGTGTTTGTCATCTGCTGGTGGACTAACCGGAGAGAATTACAGCGCTTGCCTCGACAGGGAAGGGATTGCATTGAATTACAGCAGCGGGAGCAAACGCTTGCCTCGGGGAGGGAGAAAAAGAGCCACAGCGGAGAATAAACAGAAGGGCAACCATGGCAACCATGCGCGGGAAGTCTTCTTCGCTGCTTTTGTGGCAGACTACAGCGCCACTTACAGGCCTGGCATATGTACTACAGCGTCTCCAGCGCTTTCGAGCGGCAATGGCCGGCGGTGGCCCAACCTGATAGGTGGAGAGTTGGCCATATAGGCGGAGCACCACTTCTGTGACGTAGAAAATAATTCAAATCTGGATCAGTCTGTATCAGATCCGTTGCAGCCCCATTTTTAGAGATTTGGGTATGGAGGAAAAGAGAGAGGGTTGTGTTTTCAGCTTTCCTGCACAAGCATTTTGGTAATAATTACCCTAAGGCACAGAGGATCTTTGAATTGGTTCACCCCGAAGATAATTTAGAGTTCATTTTCTTATAATATATACAAATATTCTTAAAAGAATCATACAACTTGACACATCCAGTGCTTTTCCACCTTCAACACACTGAACAAATCGGAAGCGTTCCTTCTTCAGATAGCTGGGTATTTCAAGTTCTCCACCCAGTTCAATCTGGTATAACACATTAATAGGTTCTTAAATATTAAGATCCCCTGAGACACAGTGTCGTGAAAAAAAAAAGTAAAGTACCCGCCAACGGGGACCTTGGGGCTTAACAGGTAAGAGATGAAAGGGACACTGCCAGTTTGGACACCAGACGTAGTGTCAAGGACAGCTCACTGCAGTGGTCATGGTCAATCCTCAGCTGGAGGGAATACATATTCCTATAAATATCAGTTTAAGAAGGACACTTTGAGGTATTTCATAATCAATTCACAAGACCTAGAGGATGTTGCTGATAATCACTTGGCAAAAGCTTTGTTGACATGGGGTTCATATGATGGAGATGAAAAGGACAACTAAGAAAAAATAAGACATACTTTTTTAATCTCCTAGTTTGACTGTGTTGTTGATTCTACCGGTTAAATACACACAGGATGCTTGAACCAGTCTGTTGTATAAACAGAACTGGATACAGCATAGGAGGCTGGGCCCCGTTCATACCTATGAAAGTTACTCAGTGGTGCATGATGCCAAAATGGCCGGACTCTTTATTACTTGAGTCTTCCTTAAGCCCTCGCTCCAATCTGCTAAATTACAGCACTGTTACAGGAGTGTCATGTCCTGTCATGCTGTCAGACGCCTCTCTCCTAATGTAAGTCAATGAGCAAAAAGACGTGACTGACACGTTGTAGTAGTAAGTTGTAGTACTTAGTCTGGTCACTACGAAAAATGTCTTTAACGACCGTCTCACTTCCTGGGGGTTTCGTCCAGGAAAGGCTGATCAGATGTCCATCCTCATAGGATATGGTTGACAGAAGAAGAATAAATGAACATAACTTTTATCATGAGAACAAACTCCATCATCCAAGCACCATGATTTAACATAGAGTATATGTCGATATAGATTCCGTTCATGTTAGAATTAGACCAATACAACTTGTATGACTCGTTTCTCTCACTTTTCATCTCCAGGCAGCAACACAGGCATTGGGAAGTCTACCGCCATAGATCTGGCAAAAAGAGGAGCCAGAGTGATTCTGGCCTGTCGCAGTGTGCAGAGAGGACAGGCTGCTCTTGAGGAGGTCAAGAGGGTGAGCAGAACTGAATCATGCTCTGTTTCTTCTTCTAAGAGGAGATACTTTGTTTTAAATATGTTGTTGATGAGCGCGTAGGTACCACATGACATGCAGAAGCTTATTGTTGCTTTTAATCATGATGTTAAATGTTTTTTAAAGACTTATATTTGTTACAATACATCTACATTTGTACACTGGTCCACGGTTCATGAAAGACTGTGAATGCTATAGCCATGCTACACAGAGGACAGCGTCTTCCACACTTTCACAGTGCATCTTCATTTTATATTTAACTGCAATATCTCAGGAGAGTGGCAGTAACCAGGTGGTGTTCATGCCGTTGGATCTGGGGAGTCTGAAGTCTGTCCGCAGCTTTGCTGAAAACTTCCTGAAGTCTGAACCTAGACTGGACATCCTCATCAACAATGCAGGTTAGATTGATCCTAAACCTGAACAACATCAGGAAACATTTTCAAAAATTGAAAAGATTAATTCATAAAAAATCATTTTCATGTATAATCAATGTTTTTGTTTCAGGTATTTTCGTACAGGGTCGAACAGAGGACGGACTGGGGATGATGTTTGGCGTCAACCACATTGGTCACTTCCTGTTAACCAACCTGTTGCTGGACCGGCTGAAGGAGTGTGGACCCAGCAGGGTGGTCAGCGTGTCGTCTGCGGGACACAATTTTGGAAAAATTAATTTTGATTGCCTGAACACTCACAAAGCTCTGGGAATTGGGACCTCATCCATGGATGTTTTCCAGTTCTACTGCGACAGCAAGCTGTGCAACGTCCTCTTCACCCACGAGCTGGCCAAAAGACTTGAGGGAACCAAGGCCACCTGCTACAGCCTCCACCCAGGTCAGTAGCCAGAGCATTAAACACATGCAAAGAAAAGGGGATTACAGTACACTGGTTCCATAAAAGGAGGAACAATGAGGTGCTTTGTGGTAAGGTTCTAGGGCAGTGGTTCTCAACTGGTGGGTCGCGGACCCGTTTCGAGTGAAGAAAACAAATTTTAAAAAAGAAAATTGAAAGTTCTTTTTTGGGGAAAAAGTCAAACTTTTATTTTGAAGGCCCGATTTTCTAACGCTGTACATGCAGTAGGCGTTGGACTGGAAGTACCGGAGACCATAAACGGTTTTGAAAACTTCTGTTGTAGTGATCATCTTCTCAATAAAATATCTTTGCTGATGTCGACCCTTACCCACAATTTAAAGTAATTCACACAGACTATCTCCTCTTTGCTCTTCTCTCTGTGAGGAGCAGCAAGCTGTCAGAACAAAGTGAAAAACAAACAATGGCATAAAATATTATTAATATGCCGGGTAGCAATAGATTTATTTATTTTCTTCTCAGAGTGTACCAGAATGTGTAGTTTATATGTAAGTATTTCTAAAAATCTCCTGGGGGAGAATCCCCCCAGACCCCCCTTCTGGGGTTTGGTTTTCAGCATGTGTGCCTTTTTATGTTACACAGTTCAGCTTTGATTCCATCATCTCATTAAACCTTTTTTTAAAGCATACTTTAGTTCTGTGAAGGGATATAAGGGATACAGTATATGCACTGTACCTCACTTTAATGAATAATGTATGCTAAAAAGCGTATATATTACGGCACGATTTTTTGTTGAATAGATTGTGGTTCGAAATGTTGGGTCGCAATTTATTGACAAAGTAAAAAGTGGGTCCCGAGGCCTGACCAGTTGAGAACCACTGTTCTAGGGATAGCAATGTAGGCCAATTAGCCCACTAGTATTGTTCAGTCTGAAACATCTAAGGAAATATTGATATTGCCATGAAATGTGGACCAGATACATCCTAATGACTTTGGTGATCCTGTTTTTAGGTGCAGGATACTGGAAAGAAAATATTTGTTGCAATTATATTGTAATTGTTATTTGTGTTTACACTAACAGGACCAAGTGAGTACAATTACCAGAGGAACGATAGGAAAATTAGAAATTCATAAAACTACAGTTCTCTAAATAGAAAATATTGTGTAATCCAGCATAGCTCTCAGGTGAAAACTTGTGGATAAATATACAATATTTATATGCCAAAGCAACTAATAATAAGTGCAAGAAGCCTGACATTTTTACAAAAGCTGCTAAAACTCTGCATTATTTATTTTTTCTGCGCAGGAGCCATCAACACTGAGCTGGCAAGGAACACTAGCTCAGTACTGCAAATGCTCCTGAAGCCAATGACTGCTTTCTTCTGGAAAAACACCGTTCAGGGATCCCAGAGCACCCTGCACTGTGCCCTCCAAGAGGGGATTGAACCGCTCAACGGACGTTACTTCTCCAACTGCACCGTGAGAGAATTGTACGCTAAAGCAAAGGATGACGCTGCAGCAAAGAAGCTGTGGGAGCTCAGTGAGAGACTGTGTGGACTCGCATAACAAGCTTTCCATCTAATGCCTGATGTTGGGTTAGGGTTGTTTCTCGTAAACATTAATAATGGAATGGTGACACATACAGGGAGAAGGTTAGCTTGCGCCTTGCGTGCGAAATTAGTCAAGTAATGTAAGGTAAAGGTTGGTCTAGCCCTTCCATGCCATTGTCTTCATGACAAAGAGAACCAGTCTGACTATCTTGGAGTCGCCATGACTCAGCAGTTTTTACAGCACTGTGTTTTCATTCTTTGGATTTTTTCGCATACTGTACGATGTGTGCTCATAAGGTTAGGTAAGGTTATAAATGCTTCTGCAACAGCTTGTTAAAATGCAATAAATCCCTTTTTTTTCAATTAAATGTATTAAAGTTATTGATGCCCAATGTAAATAAAAATGGGACTGCATGAGATGGTTTACTTACAAGCATTTAATTCTTGCAAGCAATGGTTTCCTACACAAACACATTCCTGGCTCATACCATATACTGTTTTTTTTACATGAAAGATTGATGAGATAAGGTGTGTTTCAAACATCAATCATAATGTATCAATATAAGACAACTCATCAGATTACAGACAGGCCTGTAGTAAATGAACCCCACCCACACATAACTGAAGCACATAATCATCTACCTTATTTATTACTTCTGATCATTTATTGTTCCTTACATAACTAATTAGTGGTATAAACTATTGTTTCAGGAGTTTTAATAAATCATCATATATCCAGCAAAGAAGTGGACTTCTTTTGTGTACATAGCACAAATACAAATCTCTCTATTTTGTCTTCGTTTATTCCATCTGGCTTGACATTTACAAGTGTGCCATAACCAAAAACATAAGGAAGACATGAGAAGTATATGAAATGCCTGGATGTTTATGAATACAAGTAGTACAAAATCAATCTCTCCAACAGCTGGGTCATAAAGCTTTGATATGTCTCTAGGGTTCGGGTTAGGGTAATCTTTAGATTTACAGTGTTGTCTTCATAAATAACGGCACACAATGCATCCCATGTGCTTACTGTATGAGTGTAAGCCTGTGAGTGTGAATCACAGCATCATTAGGGACACAAATCTGTCTGACATTTTGAACATCTCCCCAGAGGATGGTTTTGAGGGACATCACACATTGGAGTCTTGTATTTCCCACTTGACTCTAGTGCTACTTTACTCTTTTTTGCAGGGAATGCTGCTTTCCAGTGCCTTCAGATAGAATGAAGTGAGTCTGTGAAACCACAGGATACGACTGATCCTGGTTAAACAACAACAGGCATTGATAAGTGACCTGTGACTTAATTCCATGGCAGCACATGATAATGATTTAACATCAATAACAAAGTATTTTCCTGGGGCAAAGTTTACAGCAGTACAAAAATATTTGTAAGTGACTATTCCAACTGCACTGCGAGAAAAGTGAATGCTAAAGCAACGAAGGGCACTGCAGCAAAGAAGCTGTGTGAGTTCAGTAAGAGACTTTCCACCGAATGCCTGATATTGGGTTGGCATTGTTTCTCTTTAAACATTAATAATGTAATGAAAGGTGACACACACAGAGAAAAGGTTATCTGGCAGGTGAGATAAGTCAAGCAATGTAAGGTAAAGGTGTTTTAAGCCCCTCCCTGCCATGGGCTTGACGATGAAGAGAACCAGTCCGACTGAACTATCTTGGAGTTGCCATGACTCCGTATTCATGTTGAGGATAAATAATTAGTTTATATCTAAATGATTGATGCCCCATACAAATAAACATGTTACTATAACTGCATGAGATGCCTTTTCCTACAATGCTTCTCCACAGCAAAGCCAGGTTTAAAGGGGGACATCAGCAGTTTCTCCACGAGTTAAAGGTTATCAGTATTTTAAGTAAACTGGACCCTTTCCAGTGGAACTTAGGTCGGCTACGTATTGATAGGCGTACTCACCCCCTGTGTCGGGGGTTGTTGGAAACTTAAAGTTTGCCATATAAACATTGATGAATAAAGAGAACTCGATACAGCGTGGGACGCGGGGCCCCAATCATTCCTCTAAAAATAACTCTGGATTCAGCTTTCATCTCAGTTTACTACATTTAGGCCCTAATGGTAAGTAAGTGCTATTCAAGACATTGTCCTGGCAAGTTGCTTTAAGAGAACAATTACCAGTTATTCACAGACGTCTCTTTCCTAATTTAAGTCAATGGGAAAAAGCATTTTAGGGCCCATTGATATCATGGACTGACACGAAAGTTACTACCAATTGGCCACTACGAAAACGTGCTTCAACACCTGGCTCTCTTCTTGGGGGCTTGCATATGACCCATGCATCAGCATGTCTGGGTCCAAAACAATCTCATTTCCCTGGCTGCCCCTAGATAAGCATGACTGTTATCCAGTCATTGCTGGGGAGAAGTAATGTAAAGAGAGGTGAGGACAGAAAATATGTCCTTTAAGTGTGCATATTATGTACCTAACATCTTCTTATCACATCTGACTTTTTCACAACAACCTTAGATACAGCATTTGGTACAGTAGAGTGTCCGGGTAGTCCGATTATTTCTGTCGTCCTTTCCTTCATAGGTCCCTCTTGAGCTTGCAAGGATGAATAGATGCTTTATGTGGTGAAAAAAGGAATGTCCAGATGTTATCAACTCGGTAAAAGTTATCAACTGAATGGTGTCATTAACAAACTTGTGTCGTAAACAAGATAAGACAACAAGCTTAGTCATAATTAAAGTCACACCACATAATAAAGTTGATTGGGTCCTAATGTTTTAAATAAGGTTTGAAAAAGCATGACATCTACAAAAGGACACACTATTTCATGTGCTTTAATTGTGTGGAAAGCTTAGTTGGAAGCATGTGTAAGTAAGGTTAAGGTTAAAATAATGTC
This sequence comes from Gobionotothen gibberifrons, assembly GCA_943591055.1. Classification (NCBI taxonomy): domain Eukaryota; kingdom Metazoa; phylum Chordata; class Actinopteri; order Perciformes; family Nototheniidae; genus Gobionotothen; species Gobionotothen gibberifrons. The sequence continues at coordinate 203,225 of CALSBZ010046798.1, forward strand.
AATCCAAATAACCAACACCCACATGAATTCTTCCGGCATGAATGGGTTGAGGTTAAGACCTACTTTAACTGCCATTCCAATCCTCTTTCTATAACATAAAGACTGCATGGTGTGCTGCGTCAGCGTCACTATGACTTTGCAATTTCTATCAATGTAGTGTTTGTAATGTCGTTTTTTATCTATATATGTTTGCACAATAATTTAAATAAAGATCATGATCACCTTCAACAAGAAGGTAATGTTTCAGTTTGTTTGTTGGTTACGCTCTCAGCAGAATTACAGAAAAAATATTTATGAGCAGAATTCATGAAACTTTGTGGAAGGGTGAAGCATAGGCCAATGAAAACCCAATCATTCTTTTTTACTTATTGAAGCCGCCTAAGCAAGGTGTGCCCTTCTAGTCCTAAATTGAATAAAAAATCTGAGTAAGTTACATAATCTTCTTATATGGTTATCTTTTTTAGTTGTTTCTGTATAATTATCTGTGAACTTTCAGAACTTCTGGAATTCTGGAATCTTGGTTGTGTTGTCCTCCTAATAACTTGGCCTACCTACTGTACATGATGAATTATGCTTCACCACACCTAGTAGGCTACTACAAAACATGTTAAGCAAAGTGGTAACATGTAGATGTACCGCTCTTTATCTTATTCTTGTCCTGACACTATATGAGTTTGAATATGTGCAACGGATTACATAAACAACGTTTGGGTGTGTATTTTAGCCTGTCAGCTTGATTCCAACCCGTAACAAAGCACACCATTTCAATGCATTTGCGTCACAGTTAAGGCGATATTAGGGTCATTCCAGAATTGGAGGACAATTTAGACACCAACACTTTTGAAAAATGAACATTTTATTTTATAATTTTTGTTGATGTATTTAGGAAAAACAGATAATAAACCATCAAAAAAAGTGATTTGCCCAGCTAGGCATCAAATGTATATTTTCCAATGAAGAATTACCCCTGTTACTCTAATTATAGTAACAGGGTTGAAAATCAATGCTAATTTTAGCTTTAACTTCAGGAATTATTGCTAGATGTAGTATGTAGGACAAACTTGGATATCTAATGAAAGAAAGATACCTTTGGAATTATTATGCTTTATTCTGATAATATGAGTAACGGGGTTGAGTGGGTCAGAGTGCCACACTCTTTTAAGACTGAAAAGATTGTAAAAATATGAAAAATGAAAGAGAGGACTTAGTTTTGGTCTACCCATGGCACTAGCACATGGCTTGCTGATGTCACTTCCACTGTGTCATTTGACTTACAGTTTGTTCACTTCCTCTGCCAATCTAAAAAGGTTTGGGTAACAGGGTTGAACACATGTTGAGGGACACACCTTCTGTGCAAAATTACTGTTATTTAAAATAAAAAAGTAAAGTAAATAAAATCACTATTTTAAATGTTATATTTGACATGGAAGTTGGTCACCAAGAAGCGGGGACAAGAGAAAAATGCCATTTTAGGGGATGTTCCAGAGCTATTTGATAATTTAAATAATATTTTGAAACCACTTTTTCTACAACTTTATATACATTTTGCCTCAAGACAAGTATGTTTAACACAACAAGTGCATGTTTTAGCATTTTGGGCATGGATTATTAGATTTTTTATATGGGGGACATGAAATGTCCTCCAATTCTGGAATGACCCATTAGTCGAAGTAGGCCGAAGTACAGTATCCTGTTTGAATTGGACTTTTATCCATTTCTGTGAGTACAACTAAATACAATTGTAATTTAAAGTTTGAAAAATAAATATCCGATAAACAAAGAAAAGCATACACTTCTAACACAGAATATGGCCAAGGCAAAGAACACAAGCTGCTATATTCTTTGCCTTGAGTTGAATATATGTCTGAGGTGACGTCCTTACCACCAGCTGCTCTTGCAGTAATAAGTATGCCTTTCTTAATGTCCTAATGTGCACAATGTAGTAACTGCTTTTTTGTCTTTGTTTTCTTAGTTATGTTCTCTGTATTTTATATGTTTGTGATGTGTAACGTTGCTGCCTTCTTGGCCAGGTCAGCATTGTAAATGAGATTTTATCTCAATGCTTTTTATCTGGTTAAATAAAAAAATAAAATGTAGGTCCTATGTGAAAAAGCTAGAGTCAAGGATAAGAAAACATTGAATTTGTATGCAAGTAATTAAAATTGAAAACAGAAAAACACAACAGAGACAGAATGTTTCAATTAAAGTTCCTAATATAAGAGGAATACTGATATAAGGCACTATTTGGGGGGATTTTCAAGTGTAGCAGGTGTTTTAGTGTTGTAAAAGGTTTATAGTCAAGCTGTCTTTAAGAATGTAAATGTTACTTTGAATGCACATGGTGACATCTGCTGGTTCAGAAACGCTAAACCAGGAAACCAAACCGGATAGGCCTACTGCTATTGTAGAGTTGGGTTTTTCCTTCAAAGTAAATTATTTTAGTTATTTCTGAATTCAAAATCACACTTAAAATAATCAAATAGAGTCATTTTTTGTCAAAAGTGCTGTCTTTTGGCATTACTATTTTTAAAATGATGTCGGTATATTGCACTCAGCGAATGATTATCGTTTTGTTTGGCCATATACACTTTATTTTGAAAGAGTACAGAGTGTTGTTGCCATAGACAGTGTTGTTGCTAGCCGCGTGCCGTGCAGCGATGTCGGTGCTGCTCTGCCTCGCGGCGGGAGCGCTCTGCCTTTACCTAATATTGTATTACAGTGTGTTCAAAGGAGCAAGGTACTGCAGCTCAGTGAAGCTGAGGGGGAAGACGGTCATTGTTACAGGTAAAGAGCCTCACTCTTCAGCTACTGCTAACATGTAGTTCGGTTACTCTCAGCTCATGGAAAAAGCAGGATGGTCTGCAACACTTAACTGCACTGAAGCTGCTGCTGAGGACCGTTGTGGCTTAACAACTACACATACATATAAACCATCTTTTGAATCACTATTTTCAAAAGCTAACAATCACCTCACACTAACCAAATATATATAGAAATGTATTAATTAGGATAAATCCCTTGAGATGCACCATCTCGTTTTCAATGGGGTCCTTAGACTTACAGACATACATAAACAAAAAGACAAAATGCAAAACATGACACAAATACCCTATAACTAATACAACCTATACAACCTTATCCATTAAGTTGTCCCAAAAGATCAATTTCACCATTCTCAACATTGGTTTAAAAAAAGGCAAGATATAATTACATTTCATGGGAAGACAATGGAATTTGAAACGAATGTAAACATTACATTTCACTTGTTAGACGCTTTTATCCAAAGCGATTTACATACTCAATACTGTGGGCAATCCCCACAGGAGCAATTTGGGGTGAAGTGTCTTGCCCAGGGACACAACGACATGCTGACTGCAGTGGGGTTTGAACCTGTGCTCCCATGATCCGAACACCAACGCACTAATCCACTGCACCACACGCCTCTGTGTGTAAAAATAGAATAACTTTTTAAGGATTCCCCACCCACATACTGTATTCAAGCTTTTACAGTTTTGGTCAACAACTGCTGCCTTAGGCTCTTTTTAAAAGACATACACAGACAAATACAATTTGACCTCCAAAGCTCAAACTAGATTTTTTCAAGTGTGTGTGTTATTGTGGATTATTAAGCCTACCTACATCTATTTTCACACATTTGAACATACTGCCCTCATTTATAATGGAAATGTAGGTTTACCTCTGAAATGAAGTATGAGTCTAACCATACTACAAGATGTATACAAAATGTATATTGGAATATGAGTTGAGTACTAAATTACTACTACAGTAGTACAATACAATAACTCTTGATTTAACTTAAATAGCTGACTTTGTTTTGACAATTCTTTAATATCAATCCCAAATATATGAATATTATTGGTCTAATCTTGTCCTTTAAACTGTGTACTTGCGGGCAGCATTAAACAATGGTTAGGTGTCATTGAGTTCAGCTCCTTGTCGTCAGTGTTTTGTTGCTTGTGGTTTTCCTGCTCAGGATCCAACACTGGCATTGGCAAGTCCACGGCTCTGGACCTGGCAAAGAGAGGAGCCAGGGTGATACTCGCCTGTCGCAACCAGGGCAAAGCTGAGGCTGCTGCCTTCGACATCCGTACAGTAAGTCCTTCTGAAGCTCTAGCTAAAGTAGACACAGGACGCTGCACCCAATCCATACATAGCACTGATCATTCCAGCTGTTGGTATATCACCTAATCTGAAAAGTGTCTCTTAACTGAAAACAAAAACCTTCAAAAAAGTTGGATTTATTGTTCTTTAAGACTAGATACCTTTTAGGTAGTTGTCCCTAATAAACTGGCTGCTGAGTGAGAAAAATAATCACCAGACCTTTGTTAGTTCACAGTTAGACTTACTCATAGCCATCGCACATTTGTAATAATGTGGAAGTAAGACACACTTTGACCACATCACTGTATAATGATGACACAAGCATTTAGAAAGTCCAGCCTGATTCCAGGAAACATTCTAGCATATTCAAGTTTATTTTCACATGCAGAAAATGGGTGCAGGACAAGCATGTTTCTTCAATTCAGATGGATATGTGTAATAACGTCTGCAGGAGAGTGGGAACAATCAGGTGGTGTTCATGCAGTTGGATCTGGGGAGTCTCGAGTCTGTTCGCAGCTTTGTTAAAACCTTCCTGGAGACGGAACCCCGACTGGACATCCTCATCAACAACGCAGGTGAGGATGGTCAAATTGGAAATCCCTACCAAAGAGTTGCAAAGTCGAAGTACACTGATACCCCTTTTCCACTGAAATTAGTTTTGCTTAAGCGCTTACTGGGGCTATTTTGGTTTTGCAGTTGGTTCAACTCGCGTAACATTAACTGGACCCACGTATAGCATATTGATTCTTAACCATAAATGCTTTAAATGAGTAGGCACTTGTTGCTGAAGCAGGATAGCAAACGGGTTGTAATACAAAGTATCGTCACAAAATATAGGGCCTGGTTAATGTGGTGCCAAAACACAAAAAACTTGTTCGCAATTGTGCGCTGTCTTTGCATTGGTCTTGGAAAATGGGTATAAGTAAAATAAGCGCTGTGTTTCAGGTGTGGTGGGCCAAGGACATACAGATGATAGTTTTGGCTTGGCGTTTGGGGTCAACCACCTGGGTCACTTCCTGCTCACCAACCTTCTCCTGGAGCGCCTCCAGAAGTGCGGTCCTAGTCGTGTGGTCACCGTGGCGTCCATTGGGCACCGTCTAGGCAAAGCTCACTTCCCCCTGATGACCTCTAAGAAAGACTTGGTGTCTGGTCAGTCTACCTGGCGCAACCTCCAAGCCTACTGCGACAGCAAGCTGTGTAATGTGCTCTTCACCAGGGAGCTGGCCAACAGGCTCGAGGGCACCAGCGTCTCCTGCTTCTGCCTCCACCCAGGTGAGTGCCTTATGCACAGTTCCTGTAGGAATGCCAGGCAAGCTAACATATTCTCTGGCAGCCATTTTCAGATTGAAAGCATTATAATTTTCACTTGCATATTTCCGTCTCTAACCTGACAATAAGGTTTTACTAACAGGAAGTGACAGAAAGCTGACGAATACCAATCAGACTTATCGAGGAAATCTGGAAATAATGTTGGTGTTAGGGTTAGGGGTTAGGGGTTAGGGTTAGCTGTTTTGGACTGGAATATGTAACATTTCTGTGTTCATTTATGTATTGCAATTATTGGGTTAAGGATTGGGTCATTAGACATACAATGGCATGGTTAGGGTTAGGGTTATGATCAGAATCAGAAACAGGTTTATTACCAGGTGGGTTTACACGTACGAGGAATTTGACTAGGTGTCGTGGTGCATACAAACAATTAAAAACACAGATAGAGAACTAGAAAAATATTTAAAATAATTTAAAATATAGTAAAATATAACAGTATTTACATTGCAATGGAATGGAATAGAAGGAATACAATATGGAATAAAAATCAGCAGTAATACAAAATATTGTTGTGCATTGATGGGAATACTTTGGAATGTCCTGGTCTTATTCATGAATTGGTCATTCACTGTTATCTGATATCGTTCAAGTCACAACTATAGTAAGCTAATAACACAAACATTTATAATCTTTCATGTCTTTATTTTACCCACCCATTAAACATTAGCACCTGCTTCAGCTCAGTCATATTCTCAGGATGTCTGGTGTGAACGGCTCTCCCAAGGTTATTCCTCAGCTTCTCAATTGGGTCTGGTCTCTGACTGAACCACTCTAAAAGGCAGATATTCTTTTCACTGAGCCATTCTGTATTACATTTACTGTGAAGTTAAGGGCCATTGTCCTTCTGCACCACTTAACTACTGCTGAGCTTCAGCTGGCTGACATCCGCTCTGACATGATGCTGTAGGATACTCAGTCAGGAAATCTCATTTATATCTGTCATATCATATATCGGGCAGAACACTAAGTATATAGGCAGAGGACTCTTTTATTTATCTGTGGCTGTCTTGATAATATAGCAGCTGTTGTTTACACTTGTTGTATTTCTGACCTGCTGTATGGCTGCTTTAGATTATTGTACTATGTCACAAGAAGATCCTAGTGCAGGTCTACTGAGAGAATATAGACTACCTGTAAACAAGGCTGTTGTCCAGTAATCATTCAGCACTTCCTGCGAAGCTCATACGTTTCATCATTTTCTTCTTCTAGGATATATCAACACAGAGCTGAGTCGAAGCCTTAGCCTATGGCAGCAGCTCCTCCTGATTCCCTTTGCCAAGCTCTTCCTCCAGGATCCTGAGGGGGGGGCCCAGACCACCCTGCATTGTGCCCTGCAAGGGGGCATTGAGCCTTTTAGCGGACGCTACTTCTCTAACTGTGCGCTGCAACAAGTGGGAGCCAAAGGACGGGATGATGCCCTGGCAAAGAAGCTGTGGGAAGTGAGTGAGAGGTTAGCCAGTTTATAATGACGGACCAAATCCTGATCCAGCATGTTCGCACGGTGCCTTATCAGCCACTTTAAGGGCTGGTTTCTTATTGTCTATTTGTTTTTATATTATCTGCATAACCTACACTTGTGCCTATTGTTATCCACAAAGAGATGTCATGATGGCTGTAAGGTTACTCTGGCCAGGATGAAGAAGAAAACAGCTTTGAATAAATCTTCAAAACAAATAAAAAGGTTCTGGTAGCTTGCTTTATGTCTTGCTTTTTAGCTATATATACACAAGCACAGTTCAATCATTTCAGCTAGCAGGCTGTCCAAATATTGGGGAAGTATTTGAAATGGATTTGTTCATTTACAAATAGGATTTATTTGACAGAGCCACTGCAGTATTGTAGGAGAGCATGATGTTAGGGAAGTAAAGGAAGAGTTCAGTTTTTATACCCAGCATACAAGAACATTAGTACATTCGACATTCAAGTTACTTGAGTACATTTTTACGTTCCCCTATATTCCAGAGGAAAAGGAAAGTAACAAAATATTAAAGAGGCCCTACGATACTCATTTTCAAGTTCATGTTTTTATTTAGTGCCTCTATGCCTCTGACATTTCCATGCTTTAATGTTCAAAAAGCTCTCACCCTCTGTCTGAAACCAGAGCCCAGTCTGCTCTGATTGGTTAGCTGGCCGGCTCTATTTTGATTGGTCAACTGCTTAGAGATGAAAAAAAAAAATTGGGTTTCCAGTAAAGAAACAGTAACGCTTCCAAAAATATTCATATGAACCGGGAAAAAAAAAAAAAATCCAATTCAACAAGGTATATTCTTCACCGCCAGTGTTATAATAAAATACTGCATTGGTTTTGGCATCACTAGATCACATGACATCGAAGCTGTTGAAAAATAACGAGCAGCTGTATTAATAGAAAATAAAACACTAAATAAAAAAAGAAATGTGCGTTAAAATGATCTCTACTTTTACCAGCTGTGATAGACACATTAATGCAGCGTTTCTCAAAGTGTGGGGCGCGCCCCACTGGTGGGGCGCAGAGATGTGATAGGTGGGTCATGAAAAAAAAAATGAAAAAAAAAGAATAATTAAATTCTTTTTATTTTTTTATTTTTAATTTTTTTTTCTCACTGGTGGAATATCAAAAAACAACGGCCCGGGGTGCAAAACGCATCAATGAAAGCGACCCTCTACCACACAAAACAACACCTGTAAATAACCCAATTTGTGTTCTTTGAAATTGAAAAGGATATTGCATGGTGTTTGTTACTTTCGTTGCAGTTGTATGCCTTAAGTGTAATTTGGCATGCTTTTATTTTGAAGGCGAGTTTACGCTGTTGACAGTTGTTGTTGCTATGGAAACAAGAAACGTTTCACAGCGGGTGGAACTTGTCATAAAGTTTTAATGTTTTTAAATATTATTTTGTAGAATATCTTAGGCCCTCAGAGACAGGCTCACCACTGGTAAAAATCTCTCATACACACATGTGAAACGCTCTCACAGACACACACAACAGCGTTGCAGTCGGGAAGATAAGCAATGTGGAGTGAGAGAGAGAGAGAGAGAGCGAGAGAGCAAGAGAGAGAGCACACCTTTATCTATTTAATAAAGTTGTAAAAAATAAAGTAAGAAATCATTCCAATGTGTACTATAGGACAGTAAAAAGTTTAAAAGGGGAGGGATTAGTCAAATATGCATAAATAAAAAGAAAGAATGCTAACTAACATAAGTTAAGAATAAACAAGTTTAAATGATTTGTTATTGGTTGTGATCATATTCTAAAGATGTTTGGATTATTGAAAAGTATACCGCTCCCTTTCATCTGAGTGTTGAGAGCTGTTTCCATACATTCATGTTGTGCTCAAAGTAGGGCTGCTCGATTATGGCAAAAATCATAATCTCGATTATTTGGGTCAATAATTGATATCACGATTGTTAAAAACGATTAACCATTTACTTTGAAAACATCAATTTATTGAAGAAAATAATTTGAAAAGTATGTTTTTAACATTTGATTACCCTGAACTTTAAGTATAATTCAACTGAAAAACCTATTCAAAAAAAAAAAAGAAATCGTTTTATTTAGATTATGTTGTTTTCATAATCGTTGCAAGCCAAAATCGTAATTGCGATTAAAATACGATTAATTGAGCAGCCCTAGCACAAAGTGCACCAGATTGATGCATTTAACTTCAACATTTAAAAAAAATCTTCCTGGGGGTGCATGCCCCCGGACCCCCCTAGAGGATGTGATGTCGACCACCAAATAAAGCAGGTTAAAATAATTAAATTGCATACATTTTATTTTAGTAAACACTGAAAACGGGTCCCACAGACCCAAACAGCACACAAAGGTTAAAGCTCAGCATATAATAATGTTAAAATGTGCTAAATATATACACTGCAAAAAAACAAAAAAGAGGAGTAAAAGTAGCTCACGACTTGTTTTATTTTTTGAAAGTAGCTCTCATCCTAAAAAAGGTTGGAGACCCCTGTTATAGAACGATACATTTGACAATTTTAAGCTTGGCCTACCATTTTATTGGAGCGATGAGGAACAGGTGGGGCTTGAAAAGGCCCACCTGTTCAAAGTGGGGAATGACAGAAAAAGTTTGAGAACCACTGCATTAATGTCACTATCACTGTGGTTAATGATCTTAATTGCTTCGTTGAGTTTATAGGCCTTTTAAGGTTGTATAACTACAACAATATTCATTCCACCTTAAAAAACTCAAAAATAAAATGCCCTCTGAGGCACCGGTAAGCAAATCTTCCGCAGGGGAAATAAACAGCTGTGAATACCTTTATACCACATAAACAGTGTAATAATGAATAGATGAATTGTTACATTTACAAAATGTCAGAAACTGGTCAAATAAATATATTTCTAGTGTTAAGGATTGGATCAGCAACAGTGGAGAAGCCAGCAAGAGTGAGCAAATACAAAAAAAATAATGATCCAACTGCACATTGTTGCACTCTTTTCATTTCAATTATTTATTCACAAGTAGTAAAGTAGGTCCAAGTCCAGGCAAGAACAATGTTTCATACATTTATTTCCATGAGCTAATATCATCAAAAGTACAATGAAATCTGGTGTCACCTTTTCTTTTCCAGCAGCTTTCCTTGGTCACCCTGGCAAAAAACCATATGCCTATACTGGTGCGCTAATCCCATCACTACCTGTCTCCAATATATACATAATCACCCAGTGCCCAAAACTGCCTTCAAAATAAAAACATTACAATTAATTTAATACTAAAAATACTAAAATATTTGCAATAAAGAAGGATCAATACAATCAAAACAATCAATATAAACAGAAACAACAAGAACATTAATTTCAAGTGTTATTACAAAATACAAATAATAAATGCCTTACCAATAAATAGTTCCAACACATGGGTTATATTCAAGGGCCTGAGTTGTACTGCAAATCGGTTTTCAAAGTCAGAGTTAGGGTTAGGGTTATGTTACTGACCCACAGACTGTACAGTAATCTTACCTCATAAGATAACATGGAGGCCGACAGTGTCCCGTGTGTCCACTGGGGGGCAGTAGCGTCACACAGCTCCATCTAAAGAAAGGGTCTCTTTGTGCTGAGCTTGGCCGTTGTTGCTTGGAGCAAGGTTGTTGAGGACCTTAACCCAGCAGACCTATGGATTGTGTTCATTATGAGCGCTGATTATTAACACGGGTAGGCATGGAGCGGGGTCAGTTATGTGTGTTAAGAGAGGTGCTCTTGTAATTACTCAGTAGGACATTGTTCTGCGCAGCCTTCTCCTTTAACCTCAGTGTTGGTGGGGAGGAACACTCTTCCACGATCGATTCCTATCTTCTCCCGCCTTCAACTATCCCTCTGTCCCTTTCCTTCTTCACCCCACTCACTTTGCTGCATGCTGGAAGGACCGGCGGCCAACTTGAATTATCATTGAGAAACAGCTTAACTGACACAATTCTTCTTTATCCAGTTACAGTTCAGCACTCCTTCACACCTGTCACAGAGTGGAGGTCATCAAACTCAACATCAACCCAACAAGAATTCAACACAAATAGTTCAAAAAAGAGCAACTGAAAACAGATGAAAACAGACAAAAGCTATTGCTTCTAGAAAAAAATTACAATTTTCCTTTCGATTTGAAATGTCACTTTTCAATGCTGTTGGCACTGCAAACTGGATTTCATTCACCTCTACTGCATTGGGATCCAAGCCAAATTCTCTAAGAGATGATGAAACAAAATTGTAGATTTACATGGCAGTGTGGTGCAGCTGGTATAGCAATGTGTCCCGAAGGCGTAGGGATGGAGGTATGCAGTGGAAAAATGCTGCTCCAAAATCAAGTAAAAGAATAATAAAAACAAGGTGTTTTGGCTTGTAATAAGTCAAAAAATCTGCCAATAGAACAAGCGTTATAATATTTCTCGGAAGATTTCTTCTAAGATGGGATATTTGGAAATGAGTTGTTGTAATTAGCTGGGACAACTTATTTCGAACTTCATTTGACCAGAATCGGGAAATGTTGTGTTTCGTCTGAGAACAAGACCAAGACCCTATATCTCACTGCATTGTTACTTCTTAAGTTATTTAGTCATCAATTGTAAAGAAACATTCTGACTAGAAATGAGACGAATATACTTGGCAAGATTTCAAGGTTTTACAGTGATCCTTGGTTCCTCCTGTCCACATGTCACTCTGAACCCTCCGACACAATGAGCTTCCTCCTAATTTAGCAAAGCTTCAGTTCTTTGAGGTAGCTCTTTCCTTACAGTTGTATTGTTGCTGTTTTTTGTGTCTTTACCTGGAGGAGACCCTTTGCTGAACATCAACATCTGCCTCATTTCATTGATGATGTTTGAGCCTTATTTTTCTTCTATAGTTTCAAAGCTCTCCTTGTAGTTTTTCCTTGTATGACGTGGTGGTTGGTGGAGATGATAGCTTCAGGTTGGAACTCCACTGGAAGCCTCTGGGTCTATCTGCTGTGGTCTATCAAGCAGAGACGTAGACACTCTTTACATTGTGACTCTGCATTTAAATAGTTCATATATGGTGCAGTGATGGCGTATTTATGTAGACCGACCCGGAAGTTAGCTTCACAAGGGCTCCATCGACTAAAGCTTACTTTCTTTCTCCTGCTGGATTTCGGAATACTGCAGAAAATAAGTTATTTGGAAAACACACTTTATGATACTTACATGATTTGTTCAGTCGGATACACATATTACCACCAGTTGTATGATGATCGAGGCGTAAATGCAATCCACAGAAGTAAAAGCGCTAATGTAATGCTGCAAACAAACTACATCATGCTCGCTAAGCTAAAGGCAGCTAATGTACGACCTGACGATGTTTAGTAGTCTCATTTGGTGACTTATTCACCATTTTGTAATGGCAGCATAGAAGCATTGGACTTCAAGATTGGGGTATGTACTGACGTATTTTCTGTCGTAGAACAAAACATGAGAATCTCACAAGCTTGTGTTAAACACAGACCTTATTTCAGGCCTCCTACCAAAAACACTTTCAGAAAACTCAAGGGAATCGGATGTGCTAAAATGCTATAAAAACTCCAGGTTTGAGAACTCTTTCCTGTACCACTCTAAAGGTTGCTCTCATTACGAACGGAATTTGGTGGAAGTCAATGGGCACCCAGTACCTTCTAGACTTCTGGCGTGTACAATGTACAAACATCAAGCCTCATGAGCTTTATTTGCAGCTAGTCAAGGTGCATGGGAAGTTTTTTTAAATGTGAAACACCAGACTAATGTGTTGCAGTGAAATATAACCATGCACATATAACATGTTTGTATTCATTCTACATCCTCCTCCACTACTGAACTGGCAGTCTCTATTCTCCATATAGTAAAACATGACAGAGTTCAATAAGGAAATAAATGTGTCTCCAAAGTGTCTCATTTATTTTAGATATATGTTAATTATCCCAAATCGTAATTGTTTCTGTCACAGCAGCATGTTAAGGCATTTCACATGAGTAACACATATATATTGAAATGAAATATGATGGAACAGAAAAATAAATACATCAATCAAATAAACATAAATAGTAAATAGAAGTATATCAATAGAGCATCTTAACAATTCAAAAAGATTGTTCTTATAAAGTATAAGTCTATCTCCAAAATAGACTACTATAAAAACAGACGTATATAAACATAGGATATTATAACAATTATAAAAGTGTGCAAAATAGCTGCATCTCTTAATTTAGAAAGACTTGCATCTTGATATAGGAAATAGCATTCTGATGGACTAATACTTAGTATTTCCAGCCAAGTTTAACATATTGATTCCCAAAAATACTGGAATCCACCACCATGTGAACTGTAATCTATAAACTGAACTAAAGTGACTTAAACCTCCAAATTCACAGAATCAGAGGTCATGACCTCAGTGCTGTTTGAGACATAAGGCCCCGCAGTCAAAGATGTAAAATATTAGAAAATAAGCTGTCTCTTTTTCTTCAAGGCCTCATCTCCTGCAGGCCCATCACAGAAGACATCTGTGTTGTTCCAGGCCAAAGTTGTGTGCACTTCTCCTCCTGATCTATACTTCATAGATGTTCTGTCAGTCCTGCTCCGCTCTCTGTTGGAGATCAGCTCATTGATGACTTGTGTGTTTGCTTTGGGCATACTCCACAGCGCTGCAGTACTTAGTGACTGGATTAGTGCATCAATTAGGCAGCTATCGGATGCATAGAGACATGCTGATTGATTTAGATGCTGTGTGAGCCGTGTGCAGGTTGTTTGTTTTGGGGACAATACCAACACATCTGAGTGAAAGCAAAACTCTGTCAGGGTTTATAACACATGGAGCATTTTGTACCTGTTCACTGCCAGTGAAAGTGGTGAAAAACGGTATAAAAACATATGCTTTAAATCACC
>CALSBZ010046798.1:252476-263419 GCA_943591055.1 Gobionotothen gibberifrons
TGTGTGTGTGTGTGTGTGTGTGTGTGTGTGTGTGTGTGTGTGTGTGTCGATTGTATGAAAAAACTAAATAATTTGAAAACCCTTAAAGCTGGCGAAGGAAGTTTCATTAAAAATCTTTTAGCATATCATTAGAATATTGTTATTCAAGTGGTACCTCAGGTTATGTTGTTTTCCAGTAAAGACAACAAAATCCCTTCAAACCCTTTGTGATGACAGGATGTGGATAAAAGTTAAGCTTCTGCTCAGAAAACACACAAGTCTTATCTGGATTAAGAAAGACCTATAAAGTTAGATTAAGAGAAAATGTAGTTTACCATTTGGTTGTAATGACTAAAACTTAGCCATGATGCTAACATTAGCTCATGCCGCTAGCCAAAGCCATGAGCAGAAGCTAGACTCTTAGCCATATTTTCTCTCCGTCTCCAAATTTTCATCGATATTGTACGACTCTATTTCGAGTTCCTTTTTTGGGATTTCTCTGAAACACCTGGCCTATGATTGGTCCAGGTCTCCTGTCCAAGCCAAGAGGAGGTGCAAAAAACGTGGATACAATCTTGAATGTTTGCCCAATGATCCCAAATGTATACTTTTTAGCCCAACTTCATGAAATCGTATGCAAACCCCCCAAAACAGGGTCCAGAAACTAACCATTAACCAAAAAGTGTTGCAGGAAATGCTGAGGTGCCATTTGGCAAGACATTGAGGCCCCTTCCACATGGAGACGAAACGGCTGTTATCCGCTATAGTTCTTTATACGGACGGTTCGTCCACACGAGGCCGTAACGGAGCCGCGGAAACAGAGCACTCAAACGATAACGCACCCCAAAGTATGAAGGTCTGGTAACGTAACGCTTGCGGCACCGTGTGTACGCCCTCTATACGATCATTTCCTGAAAATGATGACGCCATAGCCCCGCCTCTCCCCACCTCTCCTGCTCACCCCCGCGTCATTGCTGATGCGTTTCGCCAACAACAATGGCGGATCACAGGGTTGCGTTCGTGCTCCAGGCGCTACTGACCATGATACAGATTTTAGTGCAAAATGTACAGCTCCTCTACCACAACCATCAGCAACAATAATAATAATAATAATAATAATAATAATAATAATAATAATCGTCATCGGTCTTATTCGCTGCTTTTTGTGTATTTGTGGCGGAAGTACAGGCCCGGCATATGTACTACAGCGTCTCCGGCAGGTCGAGCGGGCTTGTGTGGACGGACACGTTTCTTGTGCCGATTCCGTGTGGACGGTAGACTTTTTTGATATCGGCCTCGGTTCGTTTTCGTTTTCGTCTCTGTGTGGACGGGGCCTGAATCCCCTGATTGCTATATAGTAGCTGCCGACTGCTTTAAATACTTAGTTTAATTAATCGAATGTGTGTATACATTCCTGTTATTTGTTGTTTTAGTGTTGTGACTAGTCCTGCACTGACAATGGTTAAACAAAGAAATGGATATTGTACAGAATAATGCAAGTATTGCTTGATTGTAGAAACAAGAGGTTGCTCAAAGCTATAAAAGATAGGGCATTAATACTGTACTCTCTACAGGTCAGTCGAAGAATTCTCCCTCTGATGTCCTCCTTCTGTGCTCATGTCCAATGGAGATCTGCCTCCCTTACTATAACTTGTTGTAAATGGACACAGTAGCGAGTACAGTAGCAAGAGAAAAACCTCCTTACAACTGCACTCCATCCTATCTTACACTTACCCATCCAAATCCTGCCATGCAGTGCATTTGGAGTTGATATATACTAGCATAGCACAGTTGAAAACCAACAAGGCGATAAAAGTCTTTACATTTGGGAACCTCGGCGGAGACTTGGGTTTTAGGGAGTGCCTAAAAAGCCTTAATTCTCTTATCACTTTGAACATGTCTGCTATTATGTCTTCTAACACAATTTTAAACTGCATTAGCAAATCGGGCACTCCCTTCAGCCCCACAAAAAGCGAAGCCTCAATGGAAAGGCCCATCCCACCGTTTATAAAAGCCCCACTTTTTAAAGAGTGCCACCTCCGAGAAAGCTGTAAGCACTGATCCCGGCTGTGTGTATTTGCAAGGCCCCCAGAATTAATCCTGAGCAATTTTTCTGCACCACTTGTGCCTAGGATAAAGGAAGTCTGAGCATTCAAATGGGCTGGGTCCCTGGTGGCATTAAGTTCTTACCATATTGGGCAGCAGTCAGGCCTGCAGTGTGAAGAAGGGACTGGGGCGAACCAATGAGCCTTGCCTGGCTTAAAACTCTATACCTCTGCACAGTATCTCTTACTCCCTTTCTTTTCAAGCCAATCTTCCTATCTTCTGATAAGGAAACAAACAGAGAGAATCAATGGTATCCTCTCCTGCAACACAATACCAGTGTAAAATCACCTCAGTTATATTGAGGTTCACATGCGTTTACCTTCATACCTGCCCTGAAATAATTAAAGGCGAGTTAATTGAAGTGGTAATAATCCCCGGAGGTCTTTTAAGGCTTTTTTAACTTAGTTGCCCTTTTTCAATTTCACAGCTTGCCTCACCAATTTGAAGCTACGCATTGCATTTAGCATGGCTGTATGTTTAACCTCTTCAACGCCCTCCGACCCGATTACAGAGCCATGGTGTGCTGCCAAACTTCGGTCGATGCCACAGAACATTCATTCATTTTAAATCCTACTGGATACCTCAAAGTATCCGAAGACACCAAATAACTGACTTGAAACCCAGAGGTTACGTCCTCCGTTGATCATGATTTAAAGGGGAACTAATGGCGGTATTTCAAAATCAGATTCAAATCAGCTATTTTTAGGCCATCAAACACACACAAATCAATTATTCCATAAATAAGCAATTACAAAAAAAGAAGATATACATTTTCAGTGTCCCCTCCAGAAATGTAGTGCTGGCAGAATGAAAAAATTAAACAATAAAAATGTAAAACCGATTTCTAGATAAGCTTTTGTGTGACAAAATAAAAGACCTTGAGTGTAATTCAGAAGAAGAGGAATAGGAAACACTGGGGAGGGTAGTATTTATCCTTTAACACTAGAAATAATATGACAAAGCATAATATAATTCGTAGAATATACCCTGATAGGCAGCACAGAATATATTCCCAGTGCTCCCAGTTCTTCTCACAATGTACAACTGGTGTAGGCACAGTAACATACAGTATATTTTCTGGGAACGTTATGTCTAAATTCATAATGTACATTTATACTCAATGCATGTGCTCTATGACATTACTGGTATAACCATTCCTGCAGAACGAAGAATAACCCTTCTGGAAGACATCCATCATAAAAGTCAATACAACATGTATGGCCATGCAATGGAAAAATGAACCTCCACCTAAATTTGCTGGATCAAATACAAAATTGATGAAATAGCCTCATACCAAATTAACAAAAAGCCACAGGATTATCAAAGACCCCCATCACCCCAGCCACAAACTGTTCTGTCTGCTGCTGTCTTGCAGGCATCCGGACTAAAACCACCAGACTCAGGGACAGTTTCATTCCACAGGAGACTGCTCAACTCCTGAGCGCTATGTGCCTTCATGACCTAAATAATTCATCTGTTGTCATCTTGTATTTATCGTAATGGTAATCACTACAATAAACAGTATTAATTATATCTCACTGTACACTATTCAAGTTTACATTCTGTTCTTGTATATATCGTATTCTATTATAGACTCCTGCATTTAATTGGTCACCTTCAACATTCTCTGCATTATTTAGCTTATTGTATTTATTTATTTTTCTGACTTGTATATAGTTTACTTACATCTGCATTACTTACTACTTACGACATTTTTAACAGCGTTAACATTATAGTTCTCTTAATATATTCAAATAAGTGTTAAATACAACTGAAAAACAACAAAGCGTGAGGCAGAAATGCCTGTTTTGTATTTTACAGTCTTTTTTTTTCACTCTTGCAACTAAATACACATGTGCTGCTATTATATATATATTATGTGTTGTGTCTCGTCAAATGTGTTAGTTATGTTTATGTATTATGTCTGTCATGTTCATATTTTTTCACATCTGGTCATGTCTGTTTATTTAGATCCTTCATCTCTAGTCAGTCTGTGTTTATTGTCATGTCTCGTTTTCCATTTCCTGCCCCGCCCCTGATTGTTTCCACCTGTTCCCAATCACCTCATGTTTAAATAGTCCTGTCTCTCCCCTGTCCTGTGTCAGTTCGTCTTGTTTGTTTCTCCGAATGGTCGTGCCGAGCCTCAGCTAAGAAAAGATCGCTTTCACTCATTTCAGGTTTTGTTGTTTTGTAAATGTTGTAGGCTTAAGTTTCTTTCTTAAGTTCTCTTTTTGTTATGCATAGTTTTTCCTCCTTGTGAGCGCTTTTTGTTCATTCCAGTACCTACTCTGTTAAAAGGAATTTCCTGATCTTTGTAAATAAAGATACTTTTTTTACATTTAAGACTTTGTCTCTGGGTCGTGCATTTGGGTTCATCAGTTTGTATCGAGGTCGTGACAGAACGAACTGACCAAAAATGTACCCAGCCGACCCAAAAGCGCTCCAGACTGCATTGTTTGCCCAAGGCAGCCTAATTCACCAGCATCAAGAGCAGCTAACAGCTATTGGACACGGAGTAAGAGGTTTGTCGGACCGCCAGGAGGGTTTTCAGACCGCCGTAACCGCACAGGTCAATCAGCTGGCGATACAGCTTCAACAAATCCTCACCCGTCTAGAGACTCCAGATGTGCCGACGGCACCACCTCCCGTCGAACCTGCAGCTGGCCAGGCCGAGGTTCGCTCAGCATTTGTTCCATTTCGGTTGGCATCACCAGAGAGGTTTTCCGGGGAGTCTGGAAACTGCAGAACGTTCCTGGTCCAGTGTGATCTACATTATAAACACAATCCAGCGGCGTTTGTTTCCGAGGAAGCCAAGATCGCCTTCTTGGTCTCCCACCTCACTGGCAGAGCCGCGGCATGGGCCACGGCTGAATGGGCCACGGCAGAATGGGCTCGAGACTCTGACTCTCCCATATGCAGGTAGTATTCCGCTTTTTACGACAAAATGAGCCGGGTGTTCGATCAGACTTCAACCTCCAGGGAGGCCACCCGGACTCTTATGCAGATAAAACAGCACTCCTACCCTGTCATAGATACAATCTGTCTTAGTAAACATGTTTACTGTCCTTTATTCCCGGATTGTAAAATTATAGAAATGATGTCCAGTGCTTCAAAAATAATACCCACTTTGTCCAGGACAAGTCTTGCATCACAATCTGATCCTGAATAATATCCAGTTTTGCGTCGATTACTATATTCCAGCAATAAATCTACAGCCTGTTTTATATTTAGAAGAAAGTATACAATACTTACACTGTTGAATGTCAAACAAAGTGACTTTAAAAAGCAATTTTTAGCTAGCAAAGAGACAAAATGCATTCATGTTTCTTTTATCTATAGTATTGTTTCTAAACCATCTAAAATAAGTTCAGCAGAGCTACTAAACAGCTACATTTAAAGGGAACACTGCCCTTTAAGAGGTAAAGTAAGAAATGTAGGCATTTAGGCAGACAGGGTTGAGGTCTGTGTGTGTGTGCATGTGTGTGTGTGTGTGTGTGTGTGTGTATAACTTTTCCTGTGGTAGATCTAAAATGTAATCACGGCAGCCCTCGCATATGCCTCAGCTCTATAAGCCGCTGTTTTCACAGATAGTTGATCGAAGGCCGGAGAGCTGGCGAGAGATTAAGTCTTGGCCTGGCTTTGATAGATAGAGCTCTTTATTCAGACGGGGAGAAAAGGGGAGAGGGTTGGGGGAGGGGGGAGATCGGGCCTCTCTGAAAATCAGCAGAGGATGGAGAAGAAGAGAAGAAGAGGCAGCATCATCGCGGCTGAGGTGAAGGGTTTTTTGGAGAGAGCGCACAAAGGCCTATCACAGAAAACCTGCCGCTGCAACAATCACACTGGTGGAGAATGGAGAGATGCGATGGCGCTCAGCGAGACAGAAACGTATAAAACTCTCCAGCCAGCCCTATTATACCCACTGTAATAAAGCCCAATAGTCTGATAGCGCCTCTCCTCTCACTTTCAAGCTATAAAAGTCACCACTGAATGCTGCAACTGCTGCAGGAAATTTATGTCACGCTGTTTATTTGTCCTTCCACTCACTTGGTAAAGAATTGGCTCCCTTTTAATGCCGTTTTAGTACAGAGGGGGGTGGGGGTTGCCGTCAGTCTGCATTTCTTTGTTGAAAAATAAAACCAGGTATTAATTGATTGTACAGGCTGAATATAAAGCATGGTGTTTGAAAGCGGAAAAAAACATCATAGTCTGCCTTGTTGCTTATTTAAATGGTGAAGTAACCTGACTTTCTCCCTCCATTGGACCCGAAAAAACATGTGCTGTTGGATTACCAGGGACACAAACAGTAGCAGCAGTAATAACTAATCATTTATAGGTTTCAAACATGGTTGGCTGAATATGTTTAAAACTGAATGGAGCTCTTTTCTATATGTGCTCGAGAACGCAGCAGTTGGTTTTTTACAACCCGGCTCATACGCTGAAACAAAGATGGTAGACCAACAAGTTCTTCACAATACAAGATTACTTAAAGTGGATCCATCATGCTATATTTGAATAATATATTGTAGGGCCATACCTATATAAAACATGTCTGTGAAGTTTTTTTTCAAAATACCAGACAGATCATGCATTTTAGCCATGCCTCATTTCGCTCTATTTGCTCTATTCCAGCCCTGTCTTCACAAGGGCTGATTCTGTGGCAAATGAGCTGCAGCTGACCACGCCCCCCTCCTTTGCAGGGGGGCGTGGTCAGGCACAAGCGTCATGTTACCATGCTGTTACCATGCTGTTACCATGCCACGGCAACCCCCCATTCCCCTGATAGGTGGAGACTTGCCCATATAGGCGGAGCTCCCCGTTCCTGACGTCAGAGATATTTCAAATCTGTATCAGTCTGTATCAGATCCGTTGCAGCCCCATTTTTAGAGATTTGGGTATGGAGGAAAAGAGAGAGGGTTGTGTTTTCTGACACTTGGTGAGTTCCCTGACACACCGGGGACACATATTCATGTATAAAAGACGTACAAAAGCATTTTGCATGATAGGTCCCCTTTAACAACGGAATTAACTTAAACGTACGTGAACAACATAACACAAACAAAACCAAACAGCAGCTGTGTCTAAATGAAGAGTGAGGGGAACTGTCGGATATTGTTGAGCTTTTTCTCTAAACAACCAGGTGTGGCTCATCAAGCTAAAGACCAGCATCACCTGCAACTCCATGAGCCAGCAATCAGAGAACAAGGAGAGAGACCCCTAGTGGATTGGAGGAGGTTGTAACTTGTCTGTCTTGTTATCTGATCAACTTCACACTTTGCAGATTAGTTGCTGCGCACCGGAGAAAGTGTAGTGTCCAGCTTTAAGGTTTTTAGGATGAATGGCTCTCAAGAAGGCTCCAATAGCAATACCTAACGCCAATTATTGGGTATTACTTTAATTTATCACAAGTTAGATATAAATAATGATTTAAATTAAGATATTAAGTTTAAAGGGGCCCTATTATGCTATTTGGGGTTTTCCTTTTCATAGTGTGTTATATAGGTTCTGGTGCATGTAAATGATTTGCAAAGACTAAAATCCCAAAGTTCCTTCCAGAGGGAGTGTCTCTCCCACACAGCCCCCCCCCCCCTTCCTAAAACGCCTCCATTGGACTCCTTTGTTTACTTCCGAAACGTAATGGCATCACTATGTTAGACTGGCTCGCGATCCAACACATTATACATGATAGGCTAAGGGGCGGGTAATTTCTGACACATCTCTTTGAACAATCACAACAGAGACGGCCAGCTAACCAATCAGAGCAGACTGGGCTCTGGTTTCAGACAGAGGGTGAAAAGAGGTGCTGCAGCACAGGCAGTATGAGAACAATAAAGAGCTTTTTGAACATTAAAGGATGGAAACATGTCACAGTAGAGGCACTAAATACAAATATGAAACTTAAAATGTGTCTTGGGTATATCTAGAGTTCTAGATGCTGAGGCTCTTTTAAAACTACTGAGCCTTGCCAGGGTAGGTTATTTGGCAACTCTCAATTGGATAAAGATGTTAATATGAGATGTCGGCTTGACCCCCCCACCACCAGCCAGTAGAATGGATTTTAGGTGTTTGTACTGCACGGATGAATACAAGCTTCAGGCGCACTGCCCTAAACCAAACTTAAATATACAAAATATATAATAACAGAGGACAATGGTAAACAATCTATATTATAAATGATATAGAATTGAGCATTCTTGGCATTGATCAGCATCTCTCTGTCCTCTTGATCTTTCTGTGACACTTCTTTCACGTCATATGTGAAAGCTTTCTGTATATCAACACTGTGTTCTTCTAGTTTTAATATTGATGTTCTTTTTGAACTTTTCTTTAACTACCTGCTACATATGCAAACACTGATATCATAGAACGAAGTTTGAAGATTGCTCTGAACATTCCTTAAAGATTCCCCAGGGTCACTGATTTGTAATATCATTTTTCTTTTGGGCTATGCTCCAATTACACATAGCCTCTTCACAAAAAATCACCAGATCCCTTCAGTTGCACATTTCAAATTGAAAGGACATTTTCCCAGGTTGATTTTTATTTGCGGACATGAACCGAGCTTGGTCTTGAGCGTTTAAACCTGCCGTTTGCTTGAATTAAGAGAAGGACACCTGTAATCAAATTTAAACACAGCGGTCACCAAAACACGTCTTGAGAAGAGAATATCTAAAAAGGTGGATTGAACATCCACATTGGTGTGTTGTTGAGAAGCCAATGGAGTCCTTGACGTTTTGAGGGAAGAATGCAACCCATCTTGATAAACACGTCAGTAAAACTCAATATCAATCAGTGTCACTTTGACCTGCTAAATATTCCCTTCAACACAGCTGTGGCTTTGTGGTTGGGGGAATCTATTTGGAGGACAGACACACATGAATAGCCTTCTCTTAGGCCACGCTGATTGGCCACTTATGAAGAAAATGAGATGTCCCTTTCAAACATAATGGTAATGGTGCATCAGTAGGAGATGTGTGCCTGCACTAGGCTGATGAGGTAAAGCCGGGGGAAAAACACTTTATGTAGGATGGCTGATATGTTGCCTGGGCTATCACAGGTCTAATCAGCAAGGCTTTTGCATCTGTCCACTGATAACTTGTAGAACACAAACACACACACAAAACCAGGCTTGAGGAAACATGAACACACTTAACCCTTGTGTTGTGTTCACATTTTGAAACCTTTGGTACTGTTTGAGTTGAATTGACCCAGAAGCTAATAGGGTTAAAAAAGAGAAATACAAACTTGAACGTCCACAATCCTTTACAGATATTATCTTTATCTCCATGCTCAGTAATATGGATAACATATGATTGATGTTTGCAAATACTCTCTGTTACATGTACATCACATTTAAGAATGAAAGTGCCATTAGTTTTTTTGTGGTAAAGTTACAATCTATTTATGTAAAAATAATTGTTATATAATAAAGACGTGGATTATTTTCTAGGAACAATTTTAATCAAACATCTCTTTCCACTAATGTTTATAATAAAATTGATTTTCATTGTTTGAAGAACATAAAGGAGTTGGCATTTTAGCATGTGAAGTAAATTATTAGTGTCCTTTACATGTTCAAAAAAGAACATGAGATAGGGCCATGAAGTTTCAGCTTGAAACAAATATCCTCGCATCATTTTTATTATACTCGTACCTACTGTTGCTATGGCTTTTCTGTATAAGCAAAGCACACAATGTGATATATACAATTCAGACTTGTGTGCTTTGGAGTTAGATCTCGGTTAGTTTAACTGAAGAATCTAAATGTTATATACACCACAGTACCTGGGTTAAAAGTCACTTGTATAGGGTTATAAGCAGTGTTAATTGGGCCTTGTAGCCTCTCCAAAACATCTGAACGCAGTGCTCTCACAGCCACTCCTTTAAAAATCACCTTTTATTTTCAGTCGAGCTCGAGGTACGTGGTCAGATGACCCGAGTGACCTGACAGTAATGTTGGGATGGAGCGGATCACAGATGTGCTCAGGTGCCGGACCATGCAGGGACCTGTACGTGAACACAAAAACCTTAACATCAATTCTTATTGGGAGAGGAAGCTGCTGTAAAGCATCAAACTCAACTTTTAGTCAATCTACTTTTGTGTGAAACAGATAGGGAGATCATAATGCTGTTTCTCACAATCCCGAGGAATAAAATAAATGTATATATGCATACATGTATCCATACATACACACCTGTACACCCACAAAATAGTAATTTTTCAACAATTTGATATATTGATCAAAGCATATAGACTGATATATATTTATATATATACAAATATAAATACACATAAGCACATTTTTTCATACAAAATGATCCAAATACATTTATTAGTATTGTAAGTTACTTGCACATACAATTCTATGGAGATAGCAACCAATCGTTTCACTGCACTGGACTGTCACCTCACATATCACATACAAAACGAATTTAACAACATCAGGGAAAAATATGGATATTAGGTAACAGCCACATCACTGACCATGACAAGATGTCAAACAATATGTTTTGCATCAGGAAATCTGAGGCCATCACTGCAGACAAAAGCAGACGAGGGATTCTGTGGTAGAATAATCTACATGAGAAAAGACCACTGCAGCAGCCCCCCACACACACTGCTCTCCACCCCTCCCTGTGGGCTGACAGAGGACTCCACCTGAATGACATTTACAAATTACCCGGCCCAGAGTGCTCGGTCCCCTGACCCGTGAGCCTCTGCTCAGCACCCGGAGAGACTCGCCAGCGTTTTGTCATATAATTACTGCAAATCCCCTGAAAGCAGCCCCCCTACCCTACACTACACTACACTACACTACACACACACACACACACACACACACACACACACACACACACAC
>CALSBZ010046798.1:293860-306478 GCA_943591055.1 Gobionotothen gibberifrons
TCAGCAGCGTGACTGTGGAATGAGAGCTACACAATGTGGTTGATCCACATGCAAGCAAATGTTATGCTAAAGTGATTGGCTCTCATCAGGCTCTAACCTGCAATGATGCTAGAAAACAGCAGACGAGGAAGAGCGAGCCCATCTCCGTCCTTCCCTCCCCTAATTTGCATTGCATGCTGAAATGCATGAACCGGGCCCATTAACGGAGGGGCCGTGCTGTGTTTTGGTTGTAAAGCGAGGGGAGGGGGGGCTGTCATATCTTTTGATTTGCTTGATATGAAAACAGTGGTGGTTTGCAATCAATGGAACCTGTGGTTTATTTGGGGTGAAATTAGATTTTTTATTGGGATGTTTGCATCTCGATGCAATTTGCCAGCTTTATTGTGGCCGACCCGGGAGCATCCTCGCTTGATTTTACAGTAAATTTGTCATGGGGCCAATACAAGAGCTGAAAGTGAATATGGTTATTTATTTACATGCACGCAAACAGGCCCACGTTGTTAGACGCTCGTGATGATTGTTGGAATGGAGATCCCAGCTGGCTCTGTGTGCTGCAGCCTGGTGTGAAGGCAGCCTGTCAGAACGATTAGGCCGACAGCTGCTCTACATGTCACTGAGAGGGAAAATAAAACCCTGAAGGTCTGTCTCACTGTAGCTCTGTGTGTGAACTTTAATATGTTTTTCAATTTGGGTTGGTAACTAATACAAAATGTGTTTTGGTTCTGAGTATCTTAGTCTTTCTATAGTTGAGGGTTCATTAACAACACAAGCCTGAACTGTTTGGGCGACCACCAATTGGAAGGTTGGTGTCAACATGTCAATGGGTCCTTGGGAAATATACTACCAAATTGCTCCCAATGGCCAATGGTGTGTGAATGTCAAATGTAAAAGCATTTAAGGGTTTGCAAAGACTGGAAGGTGTTATATAAAGGTAGTCCATTTACCATCAAAGTATTGGTTTATATACCTGCCGCTCAGTGATTCTCAAAGTGGGCACTCTTCCAGGAGGTAAAGCAAAAATAAGTCAGCTATGAAGAATACAATTGTGCTGTATCATTCAAAGGGGCTGACTACAGATCGGAACTACTTATTAACAACATAACGTAAATATTTGGCTCTTTAAAAACACTGATTTTAAGCAGCAAGGTGCTTTCTCAAGGCAAATAAAATTGCATAGTGCATTTCAAATAATGAAATAATATGCAACTGCACAAAAGGAAATTCTTCAACTGGGAGGCTCAGCAAGTGACCTTTAAACCTGAAATGTATGCATACTGTATTTTGGGACTCTTGCTTCAAGAGTTCAAAGGGAACTAGGGGGATGGTCTGTTGGCGTATTTAAGAAAATAAGTTAAAGACAAAAGTTCAGCTATTTTCAACTGATTTGATGGTGTACATATTTAAGTCTCTTCAAAGTTCTTGCACTATTATTTAAAATATCCACTTTGTTGTTGATACCCGAGTTGTCCATTTAGAATGATTTTCGCAAGGCATAATGTAGAATCACTGTATTTTTATATCCTCGTTATAGAGGGCAAAACTTGGGGTTAGTATCATATCGTGAGTTACTCTGAGTCTTAGAAATAGAAAATGGTTCAAACCTTCTCATTGGGTACTTACAGTAGGAATATACTGTATATTATAACTCAGCAGGAATATATTACAATAGCAGCTTATCCCAAAACTTTATATACTCACAACAAGTCAGGTTGTTAAAGCTGCCGCACCTTCACCATCATTACAGACTGAACACAGACATCCTGGCAGGGAGCAGGAACTAGGTAACAGGAAAAGGAGAGCAAAATTACAGCTCCAAAATGTGTTTAATGGATAGAAAATTGCTTCAGACAAGAACAAATTCTGAGTGAACACATCATATACTTCAATTCAAAGGATGGAACAAAAATGATGCTGCCACAAATTTGCCATCAGCCAGGACTGTGCCATTTTGCCTCAAATAAAAATGTACTTTGAGAAGGTACAGAATGATTTAAGCAATACAATAGGAACATAGCTATGTTATATTATACTTTGCACACATTGCTAATCTTGTGCCCTGTCACTCGATCATCCTGGACATTTAGCTTTATTTATGACGGAACATGCAAAGGCATGGGGTCTACATATTTGATCAATGGAAGAAGAAGTTGATTATTATTAAAAGACTGCTGATCAGACACAAGATGGAATCCCAGAGGAAGAAGGGAGGCTTATATTCTTATAGGAAGCATGTAAGAAAATACACATGAAAAGTAAGACATGTCGTTTTTCACATTGAAAAACATGGGGTCTGTAAGAGCAGATATTCTGTCCCTACATACAGGTACCTAAAGTTACACAAAGTTATCGAGAATATATAAAAGTGAATGACATTACAAATATAAAAAAAATAAACCCATCATTGCTCACCATTAATACATTTGAAATGTATTCAAATGTGTCAATTCTTCAAACTAAAGATGAAGGATTTCAGGCATTGCATAATGTAAACGTTTTTTTTGGTATTGTCTGACAGAAACCTTAAGGAGTATTGTCATTACCTCCGAGAACCACTTTTTAAGTCACACTGAAATTATGTTGATAGCAGAAAGGATAACAAATTGGGATTTCAGAATAAAAGCCTCTATATTTAGATATGTCATTAAATTAAAAGTGGACCTCACAACACGGTTCACAGGCATTTGAGGTTTATTGTGCATTCGATTATCAGGTTGATATACGACAACACCAAACAGGCTTGTAGTGGGCTATTTATTCTCCAGCATTGATGAATGAATCCACAACATGCACTGTATTGTATGCATGTTTGTGTGATTATCACCGTTTCAGTGTGACCTTGATGGAAAATCTTTACACTGTCATGCACATTAGACACCATACATGTCCAATCCATCTTTTGGTTAATCCTTATCTATTTCTGTTACCGATGCCACTGCCCGGACTTGTTTCCAATTATAAGAGGTATATATCACACATCCAATCTTCCCCGGTTACCTGCAGAGAGAAGAAAGGAGCGCAGAGGAGGAGGAGGAGGAGGTACAGCAGGGAGTGAAATAGAGAGGGAGGGGAGGTGGAGAGGCAGTGTAAAAGCCGGGCTATTTTTCAGCAGGGTCCATGGTGAAGTTGTCAGGCGGGAGTGTATGTGAGCCCGCCGGATGATAATGTGGCATGACACTTCTGAAATGAGAGCCGGGTTGCCATGGCAAAAGGCGGGGAGGGACATTCTCTCCAGGGGCCCAAATAAAACAAGCTGTAAATGATGTTTGATTAGGATTTAGATCAGGGAACTGTTCGGGAGGGCCTTTTTGTTCTGTTTGTCTCGGAGCACCACCGTGTGTGTGAGATTGTGGTTGTGTTTCTCTGCTGATATATCTGGTGAAAAAGAAGGACAGTGCTTTCGTGTGTTTGCACCAATGTCCTTCATCTTCTTTTGAAATTATAGTTGATAGTTTTGGCCGTTAACTAGCAGGAAAACTAAACAACTGCTACACAACCTCCATGCAGAAAGCAGTATAATCAAAGCTACATTTGCAGTGGTGTGTCTGTCCACCCGTTGAGTGTAAGTCTCTTACGTCTGCTTAGCCAGACCCGATTAAATACTAAATGGCCAGCAAGCCTGGAGATGTTTCTAGTGTCCCTAAAGGGGAAATGTGGTTGACTCTCAGTCAGACCACCGCTCTCCTCCAACCAGCTCAGGGATCAAGCAACTCCTCGGCACACCCCTTGAAGGCAGATCCTTCAGTCGGGTTGGACAGCCCGGTCCTTGGTGTACGTTCAGTGTTAAAAAGGTGTGCACAATGTTGGTGGTGAAAAGGCCTTGCCTCTGTCAGACAGGGGCCAGTCACTACAGGCTAATGAGTTCGCAAACAACCCCTTAAAGTGTGATATCAGTGGTGATCCTGCCTCCTACCATGTGACTAAACCACGCCCATGTCCAACCACCATTACAAAAATTAACTAATAAACCTGTTAAGCCCGAGAGCCCCCGGTACAGGGGGCTGTGGGTTTGTTTTTCACGAAACTATGTCTCAGGGCTTTTTAACATTTTAAAACCTATTAATGTGTCATACCCGATTAATGGGAAGAAACTCTGCTAACTGACAATACGAACCATTTTTACCGAAACAAAACACAAGTCTCAAGAAGCGTCTAAATGAGCCCTGAGCGAAAAAATGCTAATACACTTAGCACAGAACTCACGTTAAAATACCGTTATTACTTATCGTATCTGCACAAACAAGATATCGATTAGCAAGCTGAGATTCCACAGATTCTACAGGTATTAGTATCATCACTGAGCGATCAGAACTCGCGGCGAAATGACAACAAACAACAACAACAACATTTCCTTTACGGGACCAAATCGGATAATAAGTCTTACCGTTGCTGTGTTCTGATCAAAAGTTGTGTTAAATGGCATTAAAACGATAAAAACGCTGCTGAAGGTTAATCCATAGGTTAATCCAATGTGTCTGTGTCACTTTGAAATGATTTCTGATAATCCATCCTTCCATTTTTATGTCAATAACGGAGTTTTCTTATTAGCTGCTACGATAGCCACCAGAGTGTATCGCAGCTTCCGGTTCCGGGGCATACTGGCTACGCATCACTCATTCACCAATGGTTAATGTTTAGATGGATTTTAGGAACTTCCCCTCGATTCTATTGGCTCTAATGGTTCAAAAGAGATGTCAATCATCAAAATCGAACAAGGGGGGCCAGAGATATGGAAAATGCACCCAAATGACCCCAGAAGTGGGTTTTTTTCTTCTAAATCTCTCTAAAAAGGTCAATTTCACTTGTTTTGCATCTTGATACAGGGTACTTATTATATGTTATAGTTTGGATTCCTAAAGCTTTTAGTCTACTATCCCATCATTCAAGTGTGGTTTTCACTATAAGTACTGGTTTTGCTTTGGACGGACACTATTATTTACATTTAGTTTACTATGTTCAATCTGAATTTACTTTAAAATAAAAAAAATCTATATTGATTCTGACTCTTCTACATCAAACTCACAGGTTTATCATTGCTTTGAGAAAAACGATTATTAATTTACCCCTTTTAGAAGGGAAGATATAGTCAATTGGTCTGGGAATGCAATTTTCGAGCCTGAGACCTGCAAAACAGGCTAATAAAGACATAATATACAGTATAAGTCCAAATTCACTCTGCTTGCAGATATGGTGGAAAACACATATTAGGCGTTTCCAGGTCTTCTACTTCCTTTACAAGCTCCTTGGGAACTTTCCACAGTGGGCTTTTCAGCTTCGATAGCATTGAGCGGAACATACATTATACTGTATGTGCCATTAATGGAAAACATGAGCGTAGCGCAGCACTAGGTAAGTGGGGCCTCTTCTGTATTTCTACAATACATATTTCAATGGGCATCTGCTATGTGTGCTGCTGTGTCATTGAGTTTCCATTTGGACAGCTGAATGAAGTTTAAGTATAGCTTGTTCACTATTACCGATGTTTTGCCATTCATAATCCAAATCAATTCATGGTCACAAATAGGGATGTCCCGATCACCTTTTTTTGCTCCCGATCCGATTCCGATCATTTGATTTTGACAATTTGCTGATACCGATTTTTCCCGATCCGATCTTTATGCAATGCATTAAGAGAAACAAAAGGAAAAAAGCATTCAAGTTGTCCCTTAAGGTTATTTTTTTATTTAAATTAGATATTCTATCCAACATGGATATAGCTTCTTTTTTTCACAGCAGCATTGGATCAGTTCAGTTGTGCAGCATTGGATCAAAACAAAATAAAGCTTATCAGTGCTCGTTAGCTGACTGCTACTATTAGACACTGCGCCCACTCTGTTGCCAGATTTGAGAGAAATAAGCAACCAGGTCTATGAAAACAAGCCCCAAAGAAGCAACACATACATGATGTTGTGTAATTTGAAACCAAAACTAAGGCCTCAGGATGACTTTAAGACTTGAACATGGTCATTTTTGTTTTGTAACATTAAATAAATTAAAAAAAAGATATTGTAGAAAAAAAGAAAAGATCCCCGATTTTTTTCTCCCGATTCCGATCTTTTGGAAATCACGTGATCGGCGCCGATCCCCGATCACGTGATCGGATCGGGACATCTCTAGTCACAAAGGTAGGCTACAGTCTGCAGAAAAGCTACATCAGAGTTATTGATTTTGTACAAAGACAGATGATACCCATCCTAACTGGACACCTCGACACTTTTAGAAATATTTGCTTCCCTTTCATTCGCTGTTACACTGAAATAATAGTACAGTATAGACTTTTCACTGTGGTAAAAGCACAGGTGGAACTAAAACACATATTTCTGAAGGCCGACATTAGCATTGCAAGTGTGGGACCCATAGTAAAAGTGGGATTGGTTTAACATGGAACTGTATATAGGTAAAAGCACTTAATTTATGTTGTATGTTTTTGTATTTAATCAACCTGTGTTTATTCGGTTCATTCATGTGCAATACTAAAGTTAGTGAAGCTTACACAGGCACAGGGGGGCAACTTGGTGGGTCCATCAGGTGAAGCGCGCGAAGGTGAGGAAATCGGAGATTGGACGAGAGGAGAGCATGCAGACTCGTGATGTAAAGTGCTCGTGCTCATGTAATAGAAGAACTGAAGTAAAGATCGTTTTGTTTTTTAAACTTATGCACGCCTCCCTTTTGTGTCCATGTGTGCAAAACAAGGGCTCCATAGACAAAAAGCAAAGGAATTTCTCCATTGGATAATCTCCACATATTAGCACCACTTTTATAATAGATGAAATGCAAATGCAATCGCCAGAAGTAAATAGCTACCTTTAGGCTATAAACAGACTACTGCGGTCGCATGGCTTCGCGTCACCAAGCTTCAGACATTCACGACTGGACATTCACTGATGTGTTTAAGTTTTAGAACAAAACGTGACTCTTTTGATTTATTTCAGGCAATTGAAAACAGTAGTGCTAAAATGGTAACTTATCCAGGTTAAGCACTCAATCCAGAATTACTCTATTGATGCTTCTCCTGCAATGTGTTAAAAAGTCTATAGTTTTAGACATAACTAACATGCTCTGCGTAACATAATGTATGCAACATGAGTTTCGATCCGCTATGGTGAAATTACTTGTTTTTGGAAAGATCAGAAATATCAGCAGGAATAAAACTCCTATGTACACGCACGCACGCACACACACACACAGTGGTTTGTTAAGGTAAGCCTTACAGTCCCCTCTTTCCTCTCACCACTCCTGTTCAATGGAGCATAATGGGATACAAGTGATGACGTCAGCCACCATTGAGAGAACATTATGATGTGTTTCTTCTTTTGTGCACTACTATGAAGAGAATGGGGTGAAATGTATTATCTCTTCTATTGTCTTTTAGTGTCTTCTATTCACAGTAGGGAGAGTCCTCCAGATTCCCTTTATGTTTCCCTCCTTTATTTCTTTGGGAAAGTTAATGAAGATGTTCCGTACTGAAAATGAAACCATGATGATCGTCATCATCAGAACCATTCCTCACTGAGTAAAATAATCCTCACAGGATGCTGAACTAAAGACAGCACTATGGTTTGCTGAATCTTGGCTCCACTAGCTTGGGGAAAAGCTTATTTGAGATGACAAACAGATCTTTTTTTCTGAACATACAGCCATGAGTTTAAGGCTGGCAGAAGGCAGTGTCATCAAGATGTTGGTGCAATTTATTTGCATTTCCTTAAGCCTCATACATTCATGACAAAAGACCTGACCTACGGTTAAAGATGAAATGGCTTCGTCATCAAGGCTGCAGTTAACAAACTCATTGAGTATCGCTCAATGGAAGGAAATGTTGATGGGATCAAGATCTCCCCAATTTTACAGAATGTTCTGAAGCACTAGGCACATTATTATAACTCATGCAAACAAACCTGGTGATCTTTTGCCCAATTAATTTGGTAATTCTTCTGATATCAGCAGGCCACACTGTTGGGAAACACATACAGTACAGTACATTCACAAACAGATCCGTTCTTTAGAGTAATATACTTACATGTTGGCATAAAGAATGAGATGTTGCGTCCTCCATGGCTTAGCCTCATGGTGCCACTAATAGGCCACAATCTACTGTGAAGTCCTGTTGTCAACAGACTGTCTGTGGTCAGGCCTTCAGGTGAACCTCTTCAGGAGTCGCCACCCAATGACTGAGCCTGGTTGATTCAGGTTCATATTGATTGCCAGATATATGCACACACCTTTTATCAAAAGTATTATACTTCTCTACTGAGTCAGAAAACAATGTGAGACAGTCCCGATAAACTGGGAGAAAATACCTGTATGCATGTGCTGTATGTGTGAGGACCCGAGGTACAATAGCCATTACTAATGCTCGTGCTAATGGGGACATTTTGTTTACATTTACCTGAAAAAACAATGATTTGAATGTGGGTACAAGTCCTGTGATAAGCTGTGTGCTGTTTATTATAACAAGATATGTTAACAGTTCCCGAAGAAGAGGAAGAAGTAATAAGCATGCTGCTTTGTTAGCTTGACTGGCAATTCAGTTGGTTGCAGAGAAGTTTTCCAGTTGTTCTAATGTCAGCTGGCAGACTGTGTCTAACCCCTCGATTCCACCGAGTCCGTCTGCGTCGCTTAACGGCTCCGCCGCGGTTTTGGTCCGGTCCCCTCCCGGCGTCATACCCTACCGGGCGCGTTTCAGAAGCATTACGGAAGCGGAGCGTCTTGCCTGTCTGCTCGCAGTTTTTGTTGATTTGGGCATATTTCCTGGGCAGGCTGCTTTGTACAGACAAAGTTAATAATAATTGTAATATCCCAGTTATAAACGACATGAATCAAAGATATGTTGCTGTATTTTAGTGGTAAAAAAAAGGCATTCATCATCATAATTATTCTATATATATAATGTACACAGTGTCTGTAAACCGGAGGAGAACGCTTGCATTTCTCCTCCTACTTGAACGACTACGGAGGGATAGGGGCTGCAAAATGAGTTTGTGTGTTTGTGTATATATGCTATATATGGTTTGAACGTTCCACTTCCTGCGCCGCGACAAAAATAGGATTCATCCTAATTTTAGAGGAGCCCTGCGCCGAGCCGCTTCTGGGACGCGTCTGGGACGCAACGCGGCGTGTGTGGTGGAATAGCACCCATTGACTAGAGTGACCGCTATCCTTACGGACGCCGCGTCGCGGCCGTAACGCGACGCAGACGGACTCGGTGGAATCGAGGGGTTAGCTTATGGTGCTGCTGCTCACTATGACAAAGTCAATTTAGTGATTGACGGGCTCATTGGGACTAGCATGAAAATCCGTACTAAATGCTGTGCTAATTTATCAAAATACGTTTTCATATATTTTTGTCGAAACCCAAACGGCTCTACTAATTAATTCAAAAGTAATGGAATATTTATACTTTTCAGAAGTGGTGGATACACTGGCCATGTCCTTTCACTGAGAGGCTTTATTACGGGATATGTTAGCTGGACCCTTTATGTGTAGCCTGGAATCATATTTAAGACAAGGAGATATTGAAATGCAAGTCGTTTTTTTCCCTGAGGAAACTAAGGATTTTGTTTTCAGGCAGTCCTCACATACGGTACAAGGTTTACCAATGCCTCTGCACATCCTACACTCTCCTCCATCTTTCCGTCTCTTCTGCCATTCCCCTTTATCCCAGGCTGCTAATGAACTGCTTACCAAGGCTGAACTAATCAAGGCTGACTGCTCTCTGTCAGTGTCAATTATACAGCCCAGCCTCCCATCCCATCGTCCTCTCACTCCACTCTTCATCTCCCTTACAAAGGGTTGGCAGCAACCAGACTCTGCTTCTCTGCTATAAATTGAAAAGTAACACAAGAATGATGGGATAGCGACACTCCACCAGACACCGGGGTGGAGATGTGGAGGCATGTGTGTGTATGTGAATGTGTGTGTGTGTGTGTGGTTTCCATGTACTGTACCCGTAGGTTTTAACTCACTGGCTCAGACAAGGCATGAGCTTCTCACATTTTGAAAACCTCAAATGAATCCATTGGGTGGGATTACAGTATCTAACACTGTTGAGAATTTAGACGGCAAATTAAACATTGTTCATTCTATTATTTCATTCAAATAAATTAAAACATATTTTAGAAAATGTTGGAAAATGAATTCAATTTAAATCCCGGGAAATTGTATTGGTTTGTTTTATGCTCTTTTGTATTGACATCCAGTTTTAATCCACATGAGAAACATGGTGTGTCTGTTGTGTCATGGGTTTGAAATGTATTTTATGGAAATTGCATTATGTAAATAACTAACCAAAATGCATGTCTTCATCTGTACATATTGGATTTTTAGCAAGGTTAAGTAAGATGTGTGTGGCCAGTGAAAGAAAATGGTGTCTTTCAAAATAAATGTGTATACAGTAGGATACAGGATTTAAGGAATGAACACAGTCAATGCAGAGCCCTTGTAAGTGTAGTACAAACAAACGTGTGTGTGTGTTTGTGTGTGTGTGTGTTCACATACAACCTCGCCTGAAGATACCCTTCAACAGACAAGCAGGTCCACCTTCTCCACCTGCCTACCCCCCTAACTGTCCAGAGATTTAAAACACATCTCTGTTATTTAAAGTAATTAACCTTAATTTGCCCAAAAAAGACAAATCTGTACTAGACCACTGCTTCTTAAGCAGAGGCCCAGTCGCCTACCACCGTCCATCTCCCTGCGCTCCTAATGGGGTCTCTGCTTAATCAAAATTCAGCCATCAGATCTTGATATTGAATCATCTTTTAATTGGAAGCTACATTCTGGTTAATAGTTTTATAATTCGCAGGCTCTAATGGTCTCACCACTGGGATCCGCTCCAGTTTTCTTGCTCTGTTGAAGCTGCCACTGCGGCGAACACTTTAACATGCACATACACACACATATAAATAAATATATATTTATGTGTGTATATGTATAGTTCAATTGTTTTACCCCCTTCACTAGGCGCTTCTGATTGTAATTCCACTAAGACTACTTTATATAGGATCCAAAAAATGAGGTCAAATGATCAAAAAAGACTGGTCCAGAGCCCCTGAGATTAAAGCTCACCTCTATATTTAGCTGCTGAGTAGTTCATTTCTATGATGTGTGAAAAAAGAGTGGCTTGTACTGTAGCTGCATTGATGGCTGGGACATGTTGCTCTTCATTACGGACTGCTTGGTCCCCCCCCTATCTACTGTCCAGTTGAAGACAGCCATAGAGATTGTAGTCAGGAAAGACACATAATGTAGATATACTGTATGTTCATAAAGTGTTTTCTGAGAGTACCTACAGTATGCTAGGGAATGTTTCTACTATAAAAATGCATATGCAACTCTTTATCCCAATGAAAATGAATGGACCAATCGTGAGCTGTTTAAATATTGTAGGTGCTCACAGATGTTTGAATCTCTATGGTTTTTGCTATTTTTGTAAGTGGCTTTGGATAAAAGCTTTGGCCAAATGAAATGCAATGTAAAACAATGTTTTTTTTAAGACCTTTCAGTATTTTTGAATCTACTGTGACATAACGTAACGTCCACACGGTTCCGTTGCGTGCTTCAACGGAGACGCTTCCCATTCACTTTTGAACTGCATTGTGGTTCCGTTGCTTCACTTTGCCTCCGTTGCTCGCGCTGAAAGCGTTGACGGAAGCGTTGACGGAAGCGTTGACGGAAGCTTTGACGGAAGCGTTGACGGAAGCGCCAGCCAATCAAATCATATGCAAGATGAATGTGATTGGTTGTTGGTCGCGCGCCAGACACGCCCCCCGGCAAGCTTCAACGCAACGGAACCATGTGGACGTATTGTAAGAGTCCAATGGAGGCGTTTCAGGCATTGGGGGAGTGTCTGGGAGACAAAGTCCCTGTGAAGGGAACTTTACCCTTAGCAGACCATTTACGTGCACAAAAAACACACGTTTTAAAACAGTAAGGGAAAATCCCAAAAAGCACAATAGGGCCTCTTTAACTTCAAAATGTTAGTTTGGTGAAGCTTTAGCTCAGGAGTTAGTGTGGAAATGGTAAATTGACTGCATTTTTCCCGGTCTTTTTTACGACTCCTCAAATGGCTTTTACATATACTAGTCAGCCTTCACCCTTGACATACATTCATACAGAGTCAGAGGCTGCCATAGAAGGCGCCACCTGCTCATGGAAGCTAGCATTCACACATGGTTGGCTATGCCATTGGGAGCAACACAGTTGAGTATGAGGCCCAAGGACATGTTGTGGCAAGAACTTGTATTTTAATTTTTTGAAGAACTCATGGGCCAGGTTGCTAATGAATGGTTATTGGCACAGTTGGGAGACAGAAAATATCAAGTAGCTTGGTGTTTACATGGCTACATTCAGAGTTTCTTTAGTGTGCACAGGGCAAGGGGTCAATAGAGCAAGGTGAGAAGAGAAGGATGCAGTCAGGTGAAATGCAGAGAGCAGGGCACACCATTGTTGTCCTTTGCTATTCTTCTTCTGTCCTCTCCCCAGTGGGATGATTTGCTATTGATTAGCAGTCTGGACTCCAACTCCAGCGGTTAATACTAGCCCAAATGCTTGCACAACACACAAACACACACGCACGCACGCACGCACACACACACACACACACACACACACACACACACACAC
>CALSBZ010046798.1:308760-319720 GCA_943591055.1 Gobionotothen gibberifrons
TTCATATTCTGAAAGCCAAGACTTTGTTTATTTAAAATCAAACAAAAATCAAACAAAACTATTTTTTTACGCAAATCCACGTTTATTTTGAAATGAGCCGTTGCGACTTCCGACTGATTTCGATAGAGCGGGTCACATATTTGCTTTTTCCCACTTGATCAGAACAGCGGGAGGAGAAAAGAATGGAGTGACTGAATGACAGCTAGAAAATTAGGCTATGTGGTAATTAAAGCAAAAATGCAAACGACGATTCTTCAGATGTTTAAGAGAAAGGAGAGAGATGAAGAAACTCAGAATGTGCTTAAAATTTGAAAAACAACGCCCACAGATGACACAGGTGATGATGCTTATTTAGCCCAGAGAATGGACATGAACCTGGCCATGATGAATATAATAAGTGTTAGGGAAATAATTTGCTTAGGTATTCATTCTTTGACACAGTTCATAATGTTCTCCTCTCACTGTCTCCTTTCCCATGGCATAGGTCTACGGCCTTGGGTATAGCTGCTATCTCTCTTTAGGAGGGGCAGCTTGGGCGCATTGTTGTTGCCAGTCTATGACAGAGCACAAGCCGCCATGAGGTAGTTTACTGTTCAGGGACAAGGTTCCCTGGCGCGCATTCTTTTCTATGGACGAGAGCTCTAGTTAGATTCAGGGTCCATATTGTTTAGTCTCACTGATAAAGAATGTTGATTATTACACTCCGAACTAGATAAAACATCGAGCTGCAGAAAGAGTTCTTCAGAATTGGTTTGGCAACCGCTGTGTCAACCCGTTACACACCACCTGTCTTGTCAACTCTCCGGCCGAAACTCCAAATAAACCATCAGTGTTTGCCATCAAAGCTCCAGCTCTCCTCGTGTCTCCTTCATGAGTCGGTGACTCCCACTGCATTGCTACAAAGAAGTTTCCTCCACAATAAGTTAGCTAAGTTTGTGTTCAGGGATGCATGAAGCTGGGGGCGGGAGGAGAACAATATGAACCAATGAAGGTCGGGGTAGCATTATAGTACCTGCAAGATATTCAAACCACTTTCACCCCTGTGCATCGGTTAATCCATAGGTTGAGAAAGTATGTGCAAACTAATTTTTTTCATTTATAGTCCATAATTCCATATTTATGTCAAAATCGGAGACCAAAAGTTAGCTGCTAATGGTAGCCACCTGCTGCTGCTGTTCACAGACGCGGCAGTCTAACACACACACATGACCAAATAAGGACTATGTGGGACTTCCCCTCGATTCTATTGGCTCTGACGGTCAGAAAGAGATGTCACATGTCAAAATCGAGCAAGGGGGGCCAGAGATAGGTCAAATTTTCCATTTTTTTTTTCTAAATGTCTCTAAAAAGGTCAAATATCACTTGTTTTGCATCAATCTTGATACAGGGTACTTATTATATGTTGTACTTTGGATTCCTAAAGCTTTTAGTCTACTAACCCATCATCCAAGGTTAGTTTTCACCAGTGGCGGCTGGTGGAAAATATTTTTGGTGGGGCTGTTGACATAGTGAGTAAAAAAATAGTTTTTGGAGAAATGACACCTTAAATTATGACTCGCGCTACTTTTATAATTCAGTAACCACACTACAGTTACTAACATTGCCCCGACACGTGTTACTTCCTTACTTACTAAAATCAGTCATAATCAAACCTCAACACACCTGCAAAGAACACATGCTAAGGTGAAGCTAACACACAGATATAAACAAATAGAAAACAACCGGAAAACAGAGAAGAAGAACAGACTCACGTAGTCTGTTCTTCTGTTTTCCGGTTGTTGCCTGTTTTGAATGACGAATACACACTACCGCCGCCTGCTGGTAAGGAGAGTTATTGCCACTCACGCATGCGCAGTTGCGAATCTAGCGCAGCGTCATACTACTTAATGAAAAGTCAAGTATAATATTAGTCAAATATGAAGAAGTTAAACTTTAAACATTCATGACTTAAACACTTTATCCAGGATAAAAGCCACATCTACACCCGCAAGGTGAATACAGCTGGTAAAAGAAAAAGTGTTTGAATGCGTACATTAACAGGTTTGATGATGTGATACACTCACAGTGCCGCGGTCGGACTGTAGGCTACGTAATGTTACAAAAATAAAATCAATGTGCAGGCTTACGTGAACACTGTTCTACATGAACAATATGGGCAGTTTATACATTAAATAAATCAACAGTAGCTGGCGATATATGCTCCAAGTGGATGCGATCCACGGGCACATCGTATCTGTCCCCGGCTGTTTGAAGAGCAAGCATGGGAAACAACAGCTAGCCACAGCTAGCCATGCCTTTCTGGGTGTACCAGCTGAGCTACGTGAGAAGCCTCGTTGATACGTGTTGTCTTTTTCACGAGCTTGCTGCGATATATAGCCTACAAATCGGGTTGGTCCGGTCCAAGGTCTTTAAGCAACAGTTTATCTCCCAAACTTCTCCTTTCGAAAGGATTGGAGATTAACTCTTGAACGGAATTGGGTGGGGACCGAGGTCCGGAGACTCCACCTGCACACGAACGAAGCCATCCTCTGCGGCTAGTGCGTCACCCGGATACGAGTCACTGTCCAAACTACTCACAGATTGGACCGGCGCTGACATTGGCGCCCGGTGATAATCAGATCTGACGACGCTGATTGGCTGAAATTATGTTTCGCAACAGTCAGCTGCTAGTGGCTGCTGCTGCACTGGATGAAGGCTGATTTCTTACCGCCCAGGCGAGAGAGGGTAATGATGGTAAGACATGGGCAAGGCCAGGCAGGAAACATGTGACTTATCAGTAACTTTAGACATCGTAACACAATTTTAAACAAGATGTTATTGTAGAGTATACATTTTACTGATACAAATTATATAATATTTACCTTTTTTATTAAAAATAAAAATAAAAATAAAGCGCCCCTATGGACCGGCCGCCACTGGTTTTCACTATAAGTACAAAATATGTTTTGGACGGACACTATAATTTACAGTTTTTTACTATGTTCAATCTGAATTTTCTTTAAAATAAAAAAACATCTATATTGATTCTGACTTTTCTACATCCAACGCACAGGTTTATCATTACTTTGAGAGAAAAAGATTATTAATTTAACCCTTTTAGAAGGGAAGATATGGTCATTTGTTCTGGGAATGTCATTTTCAAGCCTGAAACATGAAAAACAGGCTTGGGGTCTAACAGGTTAAAAGGGACACAGACACATTGGATTAACCTATGGATTAACTTCAGCAGTGTTTTTATCGTTTTAATGCCATTGAAGAACAATTTTGACCAGACAAAGACACAGGTGAGCCATGTTAGCATTTTTAGCTACCTAGCGCCACATGTTTTGATGTCTGTTTTTGTTTATAAAGTCGCGATTTCGTATAATTGAGTGATAATGAAGGGTACCCTTCGATTCTGTGTCACCTCACGATGTGTTGGATGTGCAGCAAAGATAAATAATAAGGTTTTGTGAGTGAATTTCGGTGCAGTAATCTGTTAGCATTTTTCGCTCGTTGCTAATTCAGAGGCTCAGTGTTAGCAATAATAATAATAATATCAGTTAGATGAGTTTCTTTCCGTTACATGGATATAAAACACTCATAGTTTATTAAATGAACATGCCCTCAGACACTGTTTCCTGCAAGATGTTGCGGCAGTGCCCCGGTACCGGGGTCTCTCGGGCTTAACAGGTTAAAGATAACTAGATCCAGCCAATTTACAACTTTTAGGACATAATGATTTAAATATGGGCTATTCAAGCGTTCCAACTTGGTTGTTAATTTTTTTGCTCAAATTAAATGATCAGCTGATTTAAAGACGGATGTTTCCCAATTTAAGTCAATGACAACATGTTTTTCTGGGCCCAATGACGTTGCATGACTTACATGGAAGTTGTAGTACCACCGTCTGACCACTTATTCGACTGCCAGGTCACTTCTCGGGGGCTTACACCTGACACACTGGGCATTCGCACCTGGCTGGGATGTATATCGCTTAGAGGGTTCATGGAAATAGAACATTCAATGTATAATTCCAACTGCAGACAGGGGCTAGAGACCATGACTTCGTGTGTTGATCTAATTTTAGCTCTATACTTATACTTTGGTTTACATTTACATTCAGTTATTTTGGGGACAGAAACAAGACATACAGTTTAGCAGTTGTTCTCATACAGACCTTTTCCAGAATTTAACACAGTGTAATATATGTACATTTCTTGTCCTTCAACAACCTCTTTTATACACACTCCCATCAGGCTGTAGGTGGGTGTGCTGTCGAGTAATCTCTTATACAGAGGCAGAGGGAGGCAGTGGAGGGTGGAAATTAGGTTTTCTGCCTCCTCTCACCCCCCACCTCCCCCTTCAGCCTTTGTGCCCAGTGCCCACTTGTTTATTCAGACTTACCTAGGAAACCTGCATACATAACCCAAATGAGATAGTGTTCATCATTTGTTGACATGTTTTAGGCTTTCTTTCTGCTGCTGTCTAAGAGTAAAGCTTTTCTGGCAGTTGAGATCTTGTATGCCCCCTAAAGGTTGATACAGGTCATAGCAGAGGTGAGCATTAACAGACATCCTTCACTGTTTGCAGAAGTGTACACCAGAGCAACAGAGAACACAATAGCCCCCTCTTCTCCGTTCTCTCTGCTTTCACCCCCCCCCACCAACTCTATGTCCCATTCATGCATTAGAATAGTTCACAGAGGCGCTCCCTGCTTCACAGGTAATAATAAGACCCGTTCCAAAGGCTGCCTTCCACATGGAGGTTCCTCTTGAATAGCCAACACAAAGTGAGAACATGTAGCGGGTATGAATGGCCTCCTGGGTGCAACGTATCATTCGTGGAAATCCAATCTCTCCGCTCATTCTTTAAGTGGACCAAAGGTGATATCGAAAGGGATTGTCAATGCATCAGTTTCCCCCCTTTCACATTCTCATATCTTTTTGTGCCCAGTGCCAGTTGTAGTCTGTGAATGTTGATGAGCACGGGATCAAGGACGTATGGAGATCTTATATCGACATGAACCTGAGCAAAGAGCGTTTTTCAATAGGAGTACAGACATTGGTTTGAGGCAGTGAGGTATTTTTGGCAATGCTCACCATTCAACCTTCAATATTACACATCAGCGTTAGTATCTATGTGAAGGCCTTTTATCGAAACTCAAGAGCTGTCCTCCATGTTTCACTTGCACTTTTAGTATTATCATTTTTTTTTTTTTTATAGTGTTAATAATTGTTGGTGTAACATTAAGTATAATACAAAAAGGAATTTTTTTTTGTTGTTGCATGAAGTTTTTTTTGTTGTTGCATGAAACAGTTCTGGGATTGGATGCAGCTGACCACTGTTTCCAATCATTAGACGGACCCATTCTTAGAATCTGCGGCTGCCTCTCCTATCACATCAAGTCAGTTGCTTTGAGTTTCTGTAAATTGTTTTATTTAATCTGGAAAAAAGAGATTGTAGCGACTGCGATACAGTAACAAACAATAATCAGAGTTTCAGAGCGCTGTCAATGACTTGATAACAGACATGTGTTGCAGCACTAGGTTGTATCACTGTCAGGTATATGCCTGGAGGAGAAAATGTGTTAAATTGTGTGTGCGTGTGTGTGTGCATTCATGTGTTTGTTTGTCTGTCAAAGGCCAATCCCTCATACTGCTGGAGCCATCAGCGCACATTTCTGATGCATGCTCAAGGACCTCTCGTGGTCGTGGTGACTTGCTTTTTTTCTCTTCAATGTTTTTGTAGGTAATTGACAACTGCTTCAGTTTTGAATCTTGTTTCCTCTCGGAATCGTTAATTGCTCCTTTCCAGATTTGCAAGCCTGGTTGAGTCCAGTAGTTTCCTGATATGATCTTTGCCAACAAGCCCAATGCAACGTGTGCGTTTGTTTGGCAGGAGAAATACAGAAAGAGAGACAGTTGTCTACAATCAGAGAAAGGAGA
This sequence comes from Gobionotothen gibberifrons, assembly GCA_943591055.1. Classification (NCBI taxonomy): domain Eukaryota; kingdom Metazoa; phylum Chordata; class Actinopteri; order Perciformes; family Nototheniidae; genus Gobionotothen; species Gobionotothen gibberifrons. The sequence continues at coordinate 314,688 of CALSBZ010046798.1, forward strand.
AAGGTAAGCAGTGGGCAGTGTCAAGAGGCAGTAAATGTTCTGGGAATATTACTCATGAATAAACACTGCAGTTCCTCATTAGCAAACAAGTTCCTGTGTGTTGCTTCAGCTAAAAAAGATACAAACTCTAATACTAGGTTGAAGTCATGACCCGCCCTACTCTGCATTTCAATTCGGTAGTACCAATTGCCATTGCTGTTTGGATTGGTTTGCCATGTGGAGTAAGATTGGTTAGGGTAAAACCATCAGTGGCAGAGTGGGACGAGACTTTTCATTGTGCATAATGATGAGCTGTTTGCAGGTAGAGTGTGTATTTGAAAGTGTGCAGGACCTTTGAAGCAATAGCGGACTCTGGGACTATTGATGGAACTGGGTACAGCATTGGGGGAAAGTTGCGTAGTGGTGCATGAAGCCAAAATTGTTTGAATACAAACATACTCGGATCACCAGGGGTTCTGGGACCATAGTGCATGCGCTCTTCAGTTTTTCTTAGACCTTGCCTCCAATCAGCTGAATCGCAGCAGTGTCACGTCCGATTTTGGCTCAGTCAAATAAAAGCGGCGGCAAAATAACAGACTTTTAGAGGATTTGACCATTTTAACCTACTGATTGAAGTACAGTGTATTTAAGTGTTCGTTTAGGGTAGTTGATTTAGTTAAAACAAGATTATCTGCTGATTTACAGACTTCTCTTTCCGAATGAACTCAATGGGAAAAGCACATTTTGTCCGACTGACAGGGAAGTCTTCCTTAATTTCGCCACTAGAAACACTTTGAGGTGGGGCGATTGTGGTTTGTATTCATTCAGTTCAACATTACAGCAATGGAAGTTGCAACCCTCCTGGTGGAGATCTGCACGCTCCTGGTTCTATATATAATCAATACATTTACTTCAAATAGATAACTTTATTATTTCTCATTTTAGCTGATGCTTTTATCCAACGCAACTTACATATACTTCAATATCGTGGACATGCCTAGAGCTATTTGGGGTTAAATATCTTGCCCTAAGATACTTCAACATGTCTACTGCAGGGGCTAGGGATCAAACCACTAACCCTATGATGGGTAGACCCCCGTACCACAGCCGCTATGTTGTCTAAACGATGTTAACGAAGTGTAGTAAACAGCATCAATGGTATGTGTATGTATACCAAGCAATAGCACCCACATTAACATTAGCACACAATAGGACACACAGCTGCATGATACACAAGAGAAAGTCCTCACGTTCACAAACACACATAGACATTAGCGTCTGCAGGGTCTTTCTTAACTGTGGCATGACAGAAGAGACAAGCACTTTGTCTCCTCTCCCTCATCTCCTGTCTGCCGAGTCTCCTCCATCTATTCATTTCCTTCATCAGGCGGCCATCTCTCACTCTGTCCATCTCACCGTCGGCCCGCTCTGTCGTTCCCACCTCCCTCTTTCTTTGCCACTCTGTTCTTTTTCTTTGTGCGGTGTGGTGAGCGCTGACAGCTCTGGCAGAGACAAAGTGCTGATGCTGGACTTAAAAGTGACCGCCCCTGTCCTGCAGCCACACAGTTGGGGAGCCAGAGATCCATCACCCCATGGCAGAGCCAGCGCAGTACAGAGAGAGAGAGAACGGTGGATGGAGGGAGGCGGGGAAGTGTGAGCAAGAGGGCCGGTGGAAGGAGAGTAATTGGAAGACTTACAACAACACATTCTGCAAATCAGAAATGATCTCACCACTGCGGTGTTTCAACAGGATTAGTAAGACCCTGCACGAGAGTTGTGAGGTGGCTGATCAGGTGCCATATTGATGCAATGACCAACCATATATAAGTTATTAATTTTCAATTCAAAATGTTCAGTGCCAGCAAAGGTTTTCTGCTCCAATAATTGGTAGGATCATTTGGCACTAATGTTAAAGCCATACAATGTGACACTAAAGAGATAACATCTTTCATTTACAAATGGAAAGTTGAATTTCTTAGTAACAAAATGCACTCTTGCTCATTCATTTACCTGGTCAGAGGGCTGTATTACGCACAAGTTCTATACTACCAGGGCTTCTTTGCCTAAGCTGACCCTCAAAAACCTAAAATCCTTACCAGAGATGGTGGGCACAACAATGCTGGTTATTAAGTGTAATCTTGTTCTGTGGTTTTCCATTGGTTTTTAACTAATGCTTTCTTTCGGCTTTTTGGTGCGTCATTTCATTCTTCCACCATTACTGCCAAATGTCAAAATATTTTTACACCAAAAGGTAATATAAATTCATCAGTAATGTATATTAATTGTATTACTGCCTGTCGCACCAGAGAAAGTGTTTTTATGCTTAGAACAAGAACTTGGTTGGAATCTCTGCTGAAGCCTGTGACCCAATATTTTCATCTTCATAACTACACTGTAGATATGTTCGTATGACGAAAATAAAAAACCTTGAACCTTGAAGTATGGGAGGCTATTCTTAATATTTTTCGCCAGAGTTCAATAATTGATCTGTAACAATGCCTTAGGACATTTTAGAGTTTTCCAAAGATTCAATGATTAAAGTCCAGGCGTCGTGCTCCATTCAACAACACCTCTCTCTTATACGATAAGTGTTAACAAGAATTTTGGAACACTCAATTCTGGTCCTGCCCAAATTTAAATACTTCTGGACTATTATTTCTGACTGTATATCCAAGGCCTTTAACCAAACCAGATCAAGATCCCCTACTTCCTATCTTAAGATCATTGGTAGTTGATCCCTTCATTAATAAACTCAAAGTTTAGTGTTCAGGCTTAGCTATTTGCTAAATTGCAAATAAAATGATATTTGCATCTTGCTGCCATATTCAATGCTATAGATTTGAAGAAATAAATGATGCACATTGTGTTTTTCCCCTTGAATATTAACGAGCATGATCGGGTGGAACAAACTTATGTTTCCATTGCATTATTTATGTTTTACTTAATAACATTCAGATTCAGGGATATCTTTATTATACTCTGAACTAAACATGTTCTCCACTCCTGTTTCACTTGAGATTCATTTTCTCATTGAACTAGTTTGTGTCTATTCTCGAGTGATGCTCCTGTTTCTGTTTTCTCATTTGATCCCTCCAGATCCCAATAGTGAAACAACCTTCAACTCATGGTAAAAGCCAGATCCATATTTCTGTTTTGTTCAATATATACGACCGGTCGATCGCGGGGAGATTCCCAGTCGATCGCGAGATGTGTCTAAAAATAGAACAACAATATTCAGTTTTATCGTTAATGTCCTATAACATAATCTTCCTGTGCCAGAATAATGCACTTGAACGCATCAAAGCTTTGTGATTGGCGTGACCCCATGTGTCGGGGCGTGGCTGGTGGGCAGTGGGCACTAGTTCGCTGACGTTGTCCGTGTCAACAGGAGTGACAGTCCGCACATACACAAGACCACAATTATGGCAGAAGCAAAAAAGCCCAAAATATATCATTTTCGCTCGGAGTGGGAGGATGATTATTTATTTGTTTATTCCAATTCAAAGTCCATCTGTCTCATCTGCAATGCGAGCGTGGCTTTACCGAAGAAGGGTAATTTAGAGCGGCATTTCAAAACGGTGCACAAACGCTACGAGACGGAATCCCCTCCTAATTCCGCCCTACGCTCTTCTGTTCGTTGCGTGCATATGTAGCAGAGTTACACATGTGAATACATCATTATAAGTTTGTGAATGTTTAATTCATAATAAGTTGTGAATTTTAAAAGATGAGATTGTTTCATTTAATATTTTAAGTTTTGTTTCCCGTGGGAACCCCGTCCCGTTGCACGTCTTTTTTTTACTTCCGGTATGTATTTTCCACCCTCCTGATGGCCATCTGGAGAATCTGGAGAATCACAGAACAGCCGGTCTTCAAGGGCCGACTCGATTTGCTGACGGCCGTCACCGCCCTTCATTTTTTATGTTTTTAAAAGGCATCATTGAAGTTGCACCGACAGAGGTCCACCGCTTCCCCGCAGCGAGGATTTTAACACCGCCAACACAAAGGTGTTTGACAGAAAGCCAAATTCATACCACCACTGTACCATCCTTGAAAAACACAATTTCTTGAGTTTTGACAATTTAAAGTCTTTTAAAAGTATGTGTTTTTTTTATAAATGTTTACATGGACTGGCCCCCCCCCACCCTTAGGGGAATTCATCCACAAAAAACACACTGGACGCTGCACTAGGTCAGAAACCAGAGGAGACTGTGAAGTCCACCGTAGACGGACCACTTTTGGACAAAATGTCCTCTCCATTAAAGGCAGCTCATTCTGGAACAGCCTCCCAACTGAGATACGGGATTGTCCCACTTTCAATAACTTAAAGAATGGTTGAGAAACAACCAGACGTGTAATCACCGCTAACTGCACTTTAACACAGGGGTATCTCCTCTTGCACTTTGTGTAGCTCTTGTATCCTCTCTTGCACTTTATATGTCGTAGCTGCTATATTGTATTACCATGTCATAAATACTTGTGTATGCTGCTCTTGCGCTTTTGCACTTTTTGCATATCATGTATTTTGTTTTTGCTATGTTTGTAAAATGTAATTTTCTTAAATGTTTTATGTGAGGGGCTGCAGATGGAAATTAGCTCAAAGCTAAATCTGGCACTGTTACGCTTGACACATTTTTTATGTTTTAAGTGTTCATCACTGTGCATTGTCCCTGCCAAATAAACGATAAAAAAAATAAAAAAGAAGGTCCTGCCGAAGTACGACCAACACATCAGCTGCCCGACGCGCGGGGGAAACATACTGGACCATGTTTATTCCCCTTTTCGACATGGATATAAGGCTCTCCCTCGCCCTCCCTTCAGCAAATCTGACCACATCTCACTGCTGCTGCTGCCTGCTTACAAGCAGAAACTTAAAAGGGACAGACCGGTAAAAGGACAGTACATCGATGGAGTGAGGAGTCAGATTCAGCTCTGCAGGATTACTTTGCATCTACGGAGTGGAGTGTTTGAGGACAACAACATCAACACACACACGCAGGGTGTGTGCTGGCCAACTTGGGGCCCCAAGCGACATTGTGAGATGAGGCCCCCCC
>CALSBZ010046798.1:319820-337292 GCA_943591055.1 Gobionotothen gibberifrons
GGGGGGCCCCCCCCCCCCCCCCCCCAACCGACAGGAGTGAAAACTCTTTTTTTGGAAACAAAGTAGGCTACTTTGCAAATATAATTCCTGTTTATTATTATTATCAACACAGTTACTTTTTTATACAGTGAGGTAAATGGTAAATGTGCGTTTACAGGGGAATACGTGCATTTCCTGCCAAATACTAGCCTCAAAAAGATTAAAATATAATTAATGCAAATAAACTACTTCTACTAATAATAATAATCATAATCAATTCAATAATATAAATACTATATTATTTTATTATAATATAGTTGTAATATAGTCAGACAAAACATGCTTATGACATGCTCAAAAACTGATATTTCTTAAATCTGTATTCAAATGTAGTTCCCTCTGTCAGCAATATATCAGCAACTACACACACATTTCTATCAGTATTTCTCTGTGTTGAGGTTGACATGATGATGACTGTTAGGAGTTAAGGGGAGAGGCTGAGCATCACCATGAAATGTGTAAATTGACAACAAAAAAAAGGGGGAAAAATGCTCCATGTTTTTTAGGCTGTAAACTTTTGTAACTGTTATGTAAGCCAACTAGACAGACAGTTTATCACTCTTCCTCCTGTACATTAGCAGATAAAAGGCATAACATACTTGAATGAATGGTAAATAAAGAATGCTGGAAATAACTGCATCTCCATTAGCCTATATGCTATGCAGAGACTGCCTTCTTCATGTGGTGAATTGCAGCTGATGTTTTAATATGGCAATTGGCAATTTGACTTATACAACATTCGCAAGTTGTACATTTGACTCATACAATAACCCACCTTCGAGTGATGCTCTATTTTCTTCATGTTTTGTTTTTTTTCCCTCTTGCTTGCGCCGGACTGAAACTGTCTTTTCACCGACATCTCTTCACCTGCACTAGTGGCCGTATTAAAGCCGTGATTGGTCAGATGTCGATTCATTGCAACGGTGTCGGGTTACAGACGTGCTCCCCTTGTCACCTCTCACTCTCACGTGTCAGCGGGGGGTGCGCAGAGAACTGCACGGAGAACTGCGCACAGCAGCTGAGGCCCTCTGGGCGGGGCCCCCTGCGCAAGGCGGGGCCCCATGCAGCCTGCGTGATTGGCCTGTAGGGAGGGGCGGCCCTGCACACACGGATACGGTCATCTGCTACATTGGGAAATGCATCGATGACGTGGTACCAACGTTTTCTGTACGAACATTCCCAAATCAAAAGCTCTGGATAAACGGCGAGGTGCGTGGCGAACTGAAAGCCCGCACTATCGCGCACAGAGCTGGAGATTTGGAGGAGTTCAGGAAATCTAGGTATGAACTCCAGAGAGCAATCAGCAGTGCAAAGAGACAGTACAAGAGAAGGTGGAATCTGACTTCAAAGGCTGTAACACCCGGAACAGGTGGGCGGGACTAAGAACAATGACAGACTACAAAGGAGCAGCGGGGGGTGCTGCGGGAGTGTCTGCGTGCGCATCTCTCCCAGAAGAGCTGAACAGTATTTTTGCTCGCTTCGAGAGCAGCCAGACGGGGGGTGCAGAGAAGGATCAGGAGCCCTGCCCTTTTGTTTTAAACAGGGCAGATGTGTGTAAATCCTTTAAAAGGGTTAACCCACACAAGGCTCCTGGACCTGATGGCATCCCTGGCCGTGTTCTCAGGGTATGTGCAGTTCAGCTGGCAGAGGTGTTCACAGACATCTTCAACAGGTCCCTGCTGCAGTCTGTTGTCCCCACGTGTTTTAAACACTCCACCATCGTTCCTGTCCCCAAAAAGACAATAATAACCAGCCTCAACGACTACTGCCCAGTAGCACTCACCTCATTCATAATGAAGTGCTCCTCCCTCCCTGACTCTCTGGACCCCCTGCAGTTTGCCTACAGAGCAAACAGGTCCACAGGCGACGCCATAGCCCTCATCATCCACACTGCCCTCTCACACCTGGACCAGAGGAACAGGAACACATATGTGAGAATGCTGTTCATTGATTACAGTTCAGCCTTCAACACCATTGTGCCCTCCAAGCTGGCCATCAAGCTCAGAGACCTCAGGCTCAACAGCGCCCTCTGTGACTGGATCCTGAACTTCCTGACGGGCAGACCCCAGGCAGTGCTGGTGGGAAACATCACATCCTCCACCCTGATCCTCAACACCGGAGCCCCTCAAGGCTGCGTGCTCAGCCCTCTCCTCTACTCCCTGTTCACTCACGACTGCGTGGCCACACACAGCTCCAACACCATCGTGAAGTTTGCTGACGACACGACCGTCATCAGCCAGATCACCGACGGCAACGAGACAGCGTACAGAGAGGAGGCCAAAAACCTGACATCTTGGTGCCAGGATAACAACCTCCATCTCACCGTCAGCAAAACCAAGGAGCTGATTGTGGATTACAGGAAGCAGCAGAGAGAGGGACACGCCCCCATCACCATCAATGGGACTACGGTGGAGAGAGTCAGCAGCTTCAGGTTCCTCGGTGTCCACATCACTGAGGACCTGACATGGACTCTTCACACCATCACCAAAAAAGCTAGACAGTGGCTCTTCTTCCTCCGCAGGCTGAGGAGGTTCAACATGGACTCCAGGATACTCTGCAACTTCTACAGGTGCACCATAGAGAGTATCCTGACTGGCTGCATCACGGCCTGGTACGGCAGCTGCCCCGCCCTCAACCGTAACGGCGCTTACACATGGCGGCGTGCGTTGAAGCTTCAGCGCTTCTGCCCATTCACTTTGAATGGGGCGACGTCCCGCTTCGCCGAACTGCATTGTGGGAGCAAAGCGTAGCTTCAAAAGTAGAGCAATGCTAAGCTCTATCCAATCAAACCGCGTGCTTGTGTGTCCGGGGCGGAGATGAATGTGATTGGTTGTTGGTCGAGCGTCAGACACATCGCCGGCAAGCTTCAACGCACGCCGCCGTGTGTAAGGCTTTACAGAGGGTGGTGAAAACCGCACAGCACATCACCAGGACGGAGCTGCCATCCATGGAGGACCTTTACTCCCAGCAGCTCAGTTAGAAAGCCCTCAGGATTATAAAAGACCCCCATCACCCCAGCCACAAACTGTTCTGTCCGCTGCCGTATGGCAGGTGGTACCGCAGCATCCGGACTAAAACCACCAGATTCAGGGACAGTTTCATCCCACAGGCCATAAGACTGTTAAACACCTGAACTGCTGAAACAACATCCACAATATTCATTTGGCTGCTACTTAAAAAATATTGATCTCTTTACCTAATATATCATATTTCAATGACTTGCATATGGACTCTTATTGAACTATTTCACTTTTTTAAATTATTTTTCTTCTTGTATTTACTATTTACTATTTACTTGCACTATATTTTTCTGTTTATCTGTGTTTTGTGTTGTTGGAGAAGCCTGTGACACAACATTTTCATCGACATAAGTACACTGTAGATATGTTCGTTTGACAAATAAAGAACCTTGAACCTTGAGAACAAGGTAAGTTTAAATGTAGGAGGTAAAGTGTAGCCAAACAACTCTTGCACTGTTAATATTTCAACCCTTCAGCTAGAAAGTGTAACCATAAACTAGACTTTATGCATATGTGTAAAACTGGATTTTTGTTTGATTTTACTTTTGAGAGTGATGTGCCACAATGTTTCCAAGGAATGAGAGGAGCTGATCTAAATGCAGGAGTTTACAGATGAATATCACTGCAAACTGCGAAGAACACAACTCAAGTAGTTCAGCTACACAAGAAAACAATGTTGTTAGGAACATGACACAGTGACTTGGACTCAAATGCAACGACTTGACACAAAATTCCAAGAACAAAAGTCTTTACTAAATGTAGGAAACAAAGTCCCTCTTAAGAGGAAAGCTTTGCAAAGACAAAAGGTAAAAAATACAATACTAAAGAAAAGTGGCTCTTGGTACAAACCAAATAAAGTTCCTTGAAACTGCTGGCTCTTGTGACGTGGCATGAAACAAGACAGACTGAAACAGATAAAAGGGAGATGAGGACTATAGAAGGGTTAATGGGACACAGGTGGCAACAATCAAGGGGGGGGGGGTGGCTGACAATCTCACTGGCAGGAGAACACACAATGGCAGGAAGTCAAGGGCTCTGAAACGAGAAGGAAAGGTAAGTACAAATTAAAACAGGAAGTGCAATGACAGAAAGACGCAAGTGACTGTAATCTAAACATGGACTATAAACTTCAAATGAAATATAAACCTGATAACAAACTAAACGTGACATGATTAAACAAGAACTAAACATGGAACAATGAACAAGCTTAGAGTGATGTTACAGATGTATGCCACATGTGTTATTTTGAATAAAGGCCAGGGTTGGTTGATGCTTTAAACTGCAAAAGTCTGCGTGTGTGTGAGAAGGTCTGCAGTCGGTATAAGGATGCAAAGGTGTAAAGGTCCTGTGTTGAAAGGGGGAGGGAGGGGGGGCAAGACTGAAAGAGTGCCGGCTGGGTTGTCTCCAGGATGGAGGGTGGGCATTAATCATTATTGGCGCACACCTTCGTCCCCGACGCACCCTGACGGCCCTTCCACCCCTGACATAAATCATCATTCCCCCACAATAGATCCCCTCTCTTTGCGATGCCGGGGAAAAAGTGTGCTAGTCGTATTGATTTTCCCTTTTCTCCTCTCCACCTGCACCCCCCCCCCCAGCCTCCACCAGCCCGCCGCATTGCTGTGTCATTATGAAACATAACTGATCTGAAATTCATAGAATACTAAATAAAGTTTATGAGGGCACTCTACTGTTCGCCCCCCCCCCACCACCTACACACACACATGGATGCTTGAGAAGTAAGCATGAGGAGGGGGAAAAAAGGGAATGAAAAAAAACTATATAAAAATTACAAAGCGTGCACAGTGCTATTATACTTCTATTGATTTGTTTTTGAAGCACACCTAGGCTTAGAAGAGTCGCTTGAAGAGATTAGAAATGGCCCAGAAAAAGAGAAGGAAGGAGAGACGAGGGGTGTGGGAGGGGGGGGTGTGGGAGTGGGGCGGGAGGAGGAGGCGCTGTTGAAAGGAAAAAGAATCATATGACAATTTTAAGGATTAGAGAGAGGAGGAGGAAGGAGATGATGCCATTCAAAAGGCCCGAGTTTTTAAAAAGCAACTATAAGAAACATGCAATGTCCTGTTCAAGAAACAGATATCTGAATACATTTTGTACGTTTTGCATGAGTCATGACACTTCTGGTGTGTGTCTATTGGTTTAAAGGACTTAACAACATATTTGGGGTTTGATTGGTCATATAGGTCTAAAACCTGTGTAACATAATATATCTGAGGACTATATGTCTGTGGCGCATGGGTTAAATGGGTGTCAATCCCCAGCCCCTGCAGTCAACATGTTGAAGTGTCAAAGGGCAAGATATTTAACCCCAAATTGTTTAGGTAAGGAAGTGTATGTAAATTGTTTCAGATAAGAGCTAAAGGACATGTAATGTGGCATGAGGACAGACATGCCCTACTTTTGTTTAAATCTCATCTGCTCCCCTACTCCATTCTCCCGATTCTTTCTATTTATGACGTCAACATTTCTCAAATATGTGTATTTATGTGTTGGGTGTGGGAAACAAACTCTAAACTAAAAAAATCATGCATGCTAAAATAAAAGTACAACTGTTTTTTCAATAATACCCTTGAGATGAAGAAGCTATTAACACTGATTTTGAGAATCTGATATAGTGGAATATGAATAACTATGCCATCAACATATCATGAGAAAACTGTATAACATTAACTTATGTTCAACCTATCACAAAGCTTCACAAATAGACACACTTTTCAAAATGTTAATATTAATATTTCTATTACATTTTATTTGACAATTTACTAAATAAATGAAAAGTTTATTTTATCTTTTTATTGCACATTCTTTTTGTATCTTTTATATAGACATCTATATTAATATTTTTGTGTCTGTTATTTATTTAATTAAAACATGTGGCAACTGTCACAAAACCGCAATTCACCGGGATATATGAAGTATTGTGTCATTTTTGATACTTCCACTAGAACATCTTCATATTTGACACATAGGGCATTGACTGTCACAGAGAGAGCAGCTTAGTTAATGAAAAAGGTAAATATTTGGAGAATCCCAAAACTATTCCAACGGGTTCAGTCCTTAGAGGCCGCGCTGCTGGCCTTTCATCCGCTCACTAGAAAACGTGAGAAAACAAACCTCAATTCCAGCTTGTGCACTTTTGCACACCTATACCTAACTTGGCCCCCCACACACACCACCCTTCCCCAACCCATTTTACCCACTTCAATCTCAGCTCTGGGCCGTAGATTAGCCCAGCATGGCGATGGAGGAGAGTTGACAGGTGGGAGTGGGAGAGCAGGAAAGAGAGACTGAGTGGATATTGGTGGCAGAAGTAGGATTCTCAACCTGGCCGGGATTAGAGTCTGGAGTTGAGGGGATATTAATGTAAAATGGAGGGGACAAGTGTGCTCCTGTCCAATTACGCTGCACCCTGTCACTGCCAACCAGGGTGCAAACAACAGGAGGAAAGGATTAATTGCCTTGGACTCTGCCCCCACTACAGGCCCAATTATGGCAACATATTGGCTCCCAGCGCTGGTGCAACCACTGCTGTGCAGGGAGATTGTGTGACATTTTCAGCGTAGTTTTCAGAGGTCAGAAAGAATGGAGGAAGGGTTGGTGGAGAGGGTATCAAAGTAAGAATACTGCAGACTTCTCACCTGCGACCTGGCAGCTTGACACAATGTCACATTAACTATTTTTCTATCATAAAAACTGTAAGCTGTATATTTCTATTCCTGTATTTGTGGGTGCTGTTATATCACTTTGTGAATGTAACATGGGGTTTTATTGCTTTTGTTTTATGTGTTGCTGCTGTCAATGTGAATGTCAATGTGTATATCCAAAACATTTACAGACCTTGTATAATAATACATATGTTTAATCATTTAAAAAAAATGTAATAATAACCATCTTTCAACATTTAAATGTAAAATGTCCATAACATAAACCAAGCCTGAACATTTCATGCAAACAGAAACTAAATTCTGCAACCTGATAAAATAAGAAACAAATAGACAATATCAAAATATTATTTTAAGAGTTAAATATAAACAAGCAAAATAAAAAGAATACAAGTATTGGAGATATTGAAAAAAAAAAAAAGTGCTTATTTTGATTGACAGATAAAATACTTTGTGATGCAAACTGCAAATATATAAATCAATGGAAAAAATCGGTTGTGTAAAATACAAAAAGTCTATCATATCATTGAACAACTCTGAGCTACACAAGTTGTAAATGGCCGATTGAACCCATTGACATCATTGGGGTTATTATGGGGAGTATATAAAAGTCCTCCAGAGGAAACATAATACTACACTGGTCCTCTGTGAATGAGGAGGAGAATGACCTTCACGATTATCATTGGTACACTGTCCCTTTGAAAATGTATTGAGGCTTTATGTAAGTGGTCTATTTGTTTCCCTTACATTATCCAATGTTTAAGATAGGTTAAGGATGTTGGTACCACTTTACAATAAGACTATACCCTTATAAAGGGTTTACAAATAGTTTGTAATTCATTTATTAATTAGATCGTGAACACTTTATAAATCATTAATAAGCTTTTATAAGACATGAGATAAACAGGGCAACTGTGACCGGTTGCTTGCCAAATAGTGAGCCCACATTTATCTGTACTGCTAGTGCTAAGCCTTATATTGGCTACTTAGCTTACTTCGTCTTCTTCATCAGCCAGCATCCTTGGTATCTGTTGTTCACTAAGTTGATTCTCGCTGAGTAGCCAATATAAGGCTTAGTCATCTTGCCAAATAGTGAGCCTGTGTTGATGTTAGAATTGGTTTATACATTTTTCTTGATGATTAATAAAGTGTTTACAACCTAATTAATAACCTAATTATAAACCCTCTATGAATCCTTTATAAGGGTAGTCTTATTGTAAAGTGGTACCAGGATGTTAAATGAAATAAAAAAACGTATTCAGATTTAATAACTGAAGATTATATTCATCCAACATGGAATACATGCCTATATACACAACTGACAATATGTATGTGGTGTATGTAAAAGACTTGATCAAGGATAACACAAAATATTTCAAGAAGATGTGTCATTTATATATGACTTAAACATACACCTATATCTTAAATGTTACTTTAGCAAAAACGTTTTTCCTAATTTGTCATTTGAACAAATTAGCACTACAATGGTTACTAAAGATTGTAAAGATTGTACCGTGTTATGGGATCCAGGTTTACCAGAAAACCTATTGCCGTGACTAAGATATTTTCTGTAATTCTTCATATTTCTGATGTAAGTGCTTGTATCATTGTGTGTCATACGTGGGGATGTAACATTTGGGCTCTAACCTTGCAGCAGAACCAGCCAGCCAGCCTCCAGGAACTCTCAATGCATATTAAACCCCCAAATATTAGCTTGCTAAATCTGCACAAGGAAGCCATCAGGGGCCCATAAATTGCCAAAACGAGCACTCTCACCTTGCAAGGCGGGCAGTTCTGATTGAGGTCTTGAGATACAGACACAAAAAAGTTCCAGCAGGGGAATAGAGAACTGTACCTCAAATCTTGGCAGGTCATTAACACAATAATGGATCTAGCGAGTGTGCATGGAATGAGAGAGAACTGCATATTATATATTCATAAAAATTTGTATGGGCAAGTAAGATAGACAGTTTCACTGATGGCATGGTGAAAATGGGACAAGAAATCTTCATGTAAAGTCAGCTGATTCATGTCTTGACTTGTGAGTAAGGCCCTGCAAGATACTGGTCCTTCAGAGGGATGTTATGACGTACATTTGCCATTGAAAGAATCACTGAGGCTGACTTTCTTCTTGATGAAATCCAGTATTGAGCAAAAGGAAACCACGCAGTAGTTTCTAATCAGAGAGGGAAATGGGACTGGAGTTACTGATGGTTTCCTGTGCATACGGGAGGCACCCTGAGAACACACAAAGCGCATTGGAGCAAGCATGTTGACGGATGCCCACTTCATGAATTTTGAATTAAATTGGCCCTTGATGAATTTGGAATGTGGTACCTCTGTTCCAAAGCAATAGGAATCCAATAAATTGCTGGCGCCATACAAATAAAGCCATACATTCCCCCAGACCTAGGAATGAGCCTCAGGTGAGGAAAAATGACTGCAGCTCCAGGAAGCAGCAGCAGAGAGGGATGAGAGAGGCGAAGGCGAGAAGAGGGGAAGATGGGAAAAGAGGGCCCTGATATGAGCGAGGCTGAGAGAGGTGGCGGCAGATAGAGAGGCTCTGATATGAAGAAGAAGAAGAAGAAGAAGCAAGAGTCAGACAAGATAGAGGGAGCCTTAAATGAAGGTGGAAGGGGGGTTTGCTGAGGGGCCTGGATTCGAGCACATTAGCTCTGTCCTTTTGAGTGGAAGGGAACATATTGGTCAGAGCCAATTCCCAGATGGGGCCCGGGCTGCCTAGAGCTCATCAGCAAGACATGCCAGGGCCTGGGGTAAATCAGAAGCCTACTCCTAAGGCCCGATTTCCCCAGAGGAGGCCAGCCACAGCCACTCAAATCATTGGTGTGCCAGAGAGCTGTCTGTAATCTTCTGCTCCTACCTCTACATCTGCCTCAACTCCCCAAAAAGCAATACTACTCCTAGAAATGGTGTTTGAGATGCTCATGACAACTTGCATAATGTTTGGTGTGCCGATAAATGCCATAACGCTTTGCACAGAAACATGTACAAGAGACTTCTCATAGACACATAATGGTGACGTCGACTCCATCGCTGTTCTGTCAACTTTAAGAAAGGCTCACTTGCTGTACCTTGCTGTTAAACATTAACTTTCAGGACCCATATTATGCCACAGCCCTTGTAATTACCACCCAAATAGCTTCAAAGCTAGTGTAGGTATAGTGTATTTTCGAAACATTATTTGCCATATTTTATGAAATACTGTCTCCGTGCAGTCCGACCTACCTGACTCCCTCTCTGAGTCCAACCTAAATGTCTACCTACCTAAGAGCACTCTTCCCATTGCATGTCACCAAACAAGCTGCTAGCTTGATTGCTCTGAAAGCTAACAATAGCCTTGGTCCATGTTTACCTTCATAAAGATATTTTAATAATCAATACTTTTGCTTTTAAGGGTAACCTGGTTCCTGCCCACATGTCCGATTTGTTTAGAGATTTAAAATGTCTAGGGTTGTGCATACTGATGCCTTTATTGCCAGGTGGAAAATCAACTAATCAGAGCTTTGTTGGCAAGACTAAGAATGTCCATGTCATTTGTCTTCTTAGCTAGCTAGCTAGCTTCCGAAGCTAGTTCCAGGAAAAGTGATGGAGAAGCTATTCATCTTTTAGGCAATTTCAATCCAATGTTGAAAGTTACAAGGAGCACATGGATATTTGGAAGATGACACCTCCACCCATGGGCGTAGGAAGTATCCTCAATGTGGGTGGAACAATTTGACTGGGAGTGTGGGCAGGTGGTGGACCTCACCTCCTCTAGGGGGGTCCGGGGGCATGCTCCCCCGGGAAGATTTTTTTTTTTGTTAGGGACTAAATCTATGGATACATCTCTCATCAACACCCATGTGGGACAGAACTGTTTAAAACAGATTTACTTTTTCTTTATGCATATTTTACAAATCACTCCCCTTTTAAACTGTATGTTTGTGTTACTGTCCTATAGTATGAGTTGGAATTATTTCATACCTGTTATTCTCTTGTTTTTTTATAATGATCATATAAAAGGTGTGCCTTGGAAATACTTGTTTACATGAGATAACTTAGACTAAAGTTAACTATCTAAACACTCAGAGTCCTTTACCTCCCTGAGCTGACGTTATAAGATTTGTCTGACAGGAGAGAGCTCTCCTCATCCTTGTTGTAGAAACAACTCCTTATGTACGTTAGCGCTTTCTCGTTCACTCTCTCGCTCGCTCACACAAAATGCGCTCCTACAAAGTAGCACTGAAAACATGGTACGGAGTTTCATTGATTTGGGCATTCTCACAATAAGCAAGTGGAATGGATTTGATAATGAAGCACTGACACAGCGCTCTACAAGAGCGGCGAGTGGATAGACCGATGCACAGACTTTCCACATGGTAAAAGTGGGGGGGTCTAAACTAATCATTTTAAAAGGTGGGGGGGACTTGTCCCACCCTCATATAATGGCTGTGACGCCCATGCCTCCACCAGATTGCAACACAACCAGAACTTCGTGAGTAGGAAGAGTATCATTTGGCGACAGAACACTTTGCATTGCAGAGAGTTTGAAGACATTCGATCGTGATTTACTTTCAAAACAGTAAAGCTCCATAGTAGTTGCTTTGGAGAAGGCTGAAATGAAGAAGCTCTGGTTGCCTGAAATTAGGGTTAGGGTTAGAATAACCCTTACTCAAAATGTAATCATCAGTTGAACAAATGAGCAGTAGTTATTTTGGGATCCAGTCTCCTTTGCACTCTTTTAAGTGCAGGCCTTTTCTACCAGCAATGTCTTCGCAGCTCCCTCCTGCACTCCCTACCTCTCTCCCACCAGCATGTGCATACTCTAATATGAATAATGTTTCTCCTCCAAGTCCCCACTGTAATAAATGGAGTGCCATTTCGCACAATGGCAAAGTCAGGCCCGTATTGATTAACTCTCATCATCGACTCACAACGCCTGCTTCCTTGATTTATGATTGTCTGTTATTTTTACATTAGCTGTCAAATTCATCTTGTCTCTCCACGGCTGGGGTCGGTCTAGGCAAACAGTAAACATCCCCCCCCCCCATCCTCCCCCCCCATCACCACACGTGGGTTTGTTTTTTGTGGCGTACAGGACCGCCGGCAGAGAGCAACACGTTCAGGCTGGTTTCACTGCCGGTTGAGGAAGATGAGCATCAGTGTCAGGAACAGGACAGACCTAATATGCATGTTTTCATTCAACCAGATCCAGCGTGTAGAGGTGTTATATTATTCTTTGTGTTCGTGGAATACAAGTGAGTCGCTGTTAGAGTTTAAAACAGTTCTTTATTGGTGGTTGACTTCAGGTAAACTTTTTTATTTATTATCATTATCACATGCACTTCTACATTTGAAAGTTTATACTACTTATACTTTAAAATAAACTCCAATACTATATAGTAATACAGTATTAAATACTAAATGGCATAGTATGTTGTTTTTACAGTTGATACAAGAAATAGGTAACATTTTGTGCAAAAAATGTAACTGCAATTTGTTCATTGATAATTAACACAACAGCACGTTATGAATGCCACTGCGAATTACATGTGTCCCAGAAAGGTAAGGTTCTCAACGTTTTGAGATGTATTTTTCGGAAATCTCCCCAGAGCTCTGAGAACCAAGGTCTTTTTTGTGGTGCATTACATTTGAATTTTAACTTCCAATATATTAATTTATTAAAAAGATATGACCTCCTTTAACTGAGGATCTCCTCTTCAAAGGAGGTTGTATCTTTCTATGTAAATACAGATTATAACAAATTAATCATTTTGTCTCTGAATATACATCGTATTTGTGAAATATAAAACCTTGCTACACCAATACATGTGTCATAATATAATGAAATACATTTATCTTAAACTTTATTTGTGTGTGTGTGTGTGTACGTAGATACATTTTGATTATCTCACCGATCCTTATACAAATGAACTTCCTGCTTGGCATATGTGTTGATGAAGACCAAGAGAAATGCAGTGCTATGCATGAAGTTATTTGGATCAGAGGTTATCTAGAAAACTGCAATAACCTGATCAGTTCAGCTGGACTTTGGTTAACGTCTGCGCTAAGATGTAAAAGGGCAAATAGAAAACCCACAAAATGGCACAAATATGTTTTGGTGAGTGTGTCTATCCGTACCATTAAGGTACAGTTGCCAACAAGGTGGAGTTTAGAACTGGAGCACACCTTAAGTCTTCACTCACTTTGAATACTGCATCTATTTCTAAAGATAAAGTCAGCTTGTCATGTCAGCTGACTGTATGTGGGAGCTTTATTTCAGTTTTGAGAGCATTAGTTCCTCGTGGTGAGATGACATTGAAAATGAGAAACATGCCTTGTTTGGCTGAATGTAGCTAGAAAGGGTTATCGTTGTCAAATTAATATTTTTCTAAGGCTGTTTTTACTGAAAGTCACGATTCATCCGCAAAAGTTATACTGCTCTCAGTTGGATTTTTAAACAGCATTAACATATGTATTGCTGCTGTTCTGATGGCAGTGTTTAATTTGGTGGAAGGCGGTCCGTCCTAAGACAACATGTTTATGACTTTGAGATAAGAGCGCAAACCTTCAAACCTAGCTCTGAAATTTGACCTAGACGCAGAACATTAAAATAATTTGAATAATGTCGCTTCGCAGATGGATTTTTCCTTTTTTATCTTGCTTTAAAATGACAGCCAGATAGATACTTACCATAGGCAATATCCATGCTATTTGGAGCCGATATTGGACATCAGGGCCAGCCCGGTGATCAGCTATCAGCTTAAACACAGTGTCCAGCTCTGTCAATTTAGAGGGCTGCTATTTCCCCCCCCACCCCTGACTGAACTGGATCTAGCAAATGTCAAGGCACACAGGTCTAAGTTGGAGTAACCTCCCCTTTTGTCCACTGTGTTTTTTTCTCTCCTTTCAGGCTGGCGTTGTTTCACCCTGGGAGAGTGAAGCGATAATAACAGACGGGCCGAGGCGAGGGGCTGTTCGGGTAAAGCGGGTCCTCTGCTCTAATGGGGGGGCTGTCTGCTCTCCCGGACCCGCCGGCTCGGGGGTTCATTGAGATTCCATTAGAGGCTGCGGGGAGCGTTTCATTGCAGCCTTCCTTTGGTTTTCCTGACACTCACACGGGGATCACTGTAAATTGGCTCTGTCATAGCAGACCATTTTTGAGATGTGAAGTAAATTAAACATGTAATCACACAGGAAGCGCTGTGCGGCTTCCCAACACTTGACTCCCGTCGCCGAGCGTCCGGAGGCGTTTCACTAGCTCGTTTTCATTACCCTCCTATCTTTACATCAATCTCCTCATTGTTAAATTACACTGTACAATTTGCTTGCTAGGACCTTGGAAAGATGACGAGCTGACCTTTAATGATGCCTCGGCTGCAGATTCAGTTAAAACTCTTATGATGTCTAACATCATACATTTCATGCCAATGCCATGTCAGGTAGTCTCAAGCAGTAGGTCTCCTGCGACCCATTATGAAACCAAGATTGTGAAACTATGAACTTTAATGAACTCATAGGCAGCACCAAAACTTCACTGTGCCTGTAAAGTATTACTACTGATTTTCTTAGAAGTGTATCGAAGCACTTTTTTGTAGTATTTTTATAGTTGACCCAACACGTGCATGTCTACTGTTGGCACAAACACTTCATGCCATAACTATCATTATAATAAAATGTACCTATACTTTTATACACATAATATAATTTGGAAAGAGAAATCTTACAGGTCCTTGTAGTATTTTCTAACTTCTGCACTGATAGACTCACACTCAACGGTCTTTTAATCTTCATCGTCTCAAACATCATGAGAAGAACACACTTTCTTATCAAAAGGAATCAGTTTTGCAATGTATTTTCAGAGACTTTAACTTCTTTATTGAACATTAAGAATACATATTTTACCCAACAGAATAATTGTATATATTATATGTGGTTCATTTTCATCCGGGACCCCAAATAAAATGTTTAAAGGTGACATTTAGACTACATTTTGTGTGGCTTTAGTCAATTTCGATTATTGGACTCCAAACTTGTAACATTAGTCTTAAAGTCCAAAACAATTGTTGTAATTTATGAATAAAAAAAAGGTTAAACTCGAAACACAAATGAAACATTAATTAATTTTAGCTTAAAAGGGTTTGGATGAATAGTAAAAAAAAAATGCTGTAATTCAATGTCAAACATCTACCTGTAACTTGCAAAGTAAGACACTGCAGTCCTGTCTGCAACGTTGATGAGACCAGGCTGAAAAATCCCATGATTCCTCTCTTACACACTTCCCTTCCTGCTCCAGCATGTCTTGTTCCTGTTTGTGATTTAGCCGTTTGTATGTTGTCTCTTCCCATTCCTATGTTGTAGCTGAAGGCCCAGTGAAGTGCTGTTGGCAGTACACCTACCGGGTAGCGCTTGAGTGGAGGAAACAGCAACGATGGAGCAGCATAGGCTGAAAAATTAGGTCCCTGCCTTGTAATTCAGCAGCGGGAGCTGATATCATCAGGCTGCGGTCGGCTATCAGGCAGGTAATACCACCCACCGACTGTAATCGCTAATGAAGCTACTATTGAGTTTATAATGCGCTAAATGATGCAGACTCCCACTCCAGATAAACACATCCCAAATAAACGATTTGGCTGGTAATTGCACTCCGCCAGTGGCCTGTTAATAGAGTCGAGGCTCTCGTGAAAGGGTTAACTCTTTTTCTGAAGCATCCTCTCGCTGGCTCATTGCACTCTCATTTCTACGGAGATCTCAGCATTCCCTTGGTTATCAGTGTACTTAGAAAGAAAACCTAATTAGACAAAAAGGCCTTTTTTCTCAATCCCTAATTAGGTCCTTAACATAATTAGCAGGTGATGTTAATAACCCTCTTTTAAAACCTATTAAAAATGCTGTTTGGGAGCAAGTGGTGGAGAGGAGTTGGCCTGTGGGCAGTCAGGCGACCCTTCCGTGGGCCGTGGTGAGGACAGCCAAGCATGCTGGGACCCTGGTTCATCAGGGCTGGAGTGCCACTGCATTAGGACCGTGGCCTCATTGGAGACCTTGTTAATACTCAGCAGTGTATCTCCTCAGATATTCGGAGACATTACAGCACACGCGTCAGTTTCAACCGGGACTTTACTTGGATATGCCAAATGTTTTGGCGGACACCATGTCAGTTAACATGTTTATTTGTGTCACAAGTTGTCTTACATAAAAAAAAGTTGAATATGAACTGGGATAAAGTGGACTCCAAGTGAAGGTTTAGCTTTTTTATCTGCTGGATGTGTACATTTGGAACTGTTTGCTGACGTGTTCCCCATGGCAACTTTATACGGTAATATATGTCAACGTTGGGTTTCCAGCTTGTTGCACGTGTCCAACAGACCAAAAAAGAACAAGTGCAGTTTTACAGTACCATCGTTTAGGTGTTTCGATCACATCTAACTGCAAACTATACTACTGTGTCTACACATTTAGCTGTATTTGGTTAACTCTTCAACACATTCCTTGTTTTTTTCATTAAGAATATCATTAAGCAAACTGCTTGAATTGTGTTCAATGTGTTGGTGAAGGTGTAGTTTGTGGGGATATTCATAGATTCTTTGTCATTTATGAGACCACATTGGCAAACAATGCAATTTTTAGAGGCAGCTTCAGGTCAACTTTTTTATGATAATAGAAGAAAAAAAAGTCTTTATGAAATGATCTCTTTCATAACCACTCTATTTAGTTGTAACCTGCATCTATGTACTCGTTTTTGTCCACCTGCGTTGCACATGGACATTATTTTTATGATTTGACAGTAGAGTCCCTAAACCCTAACCCTAACCCTAACCCTAACCCTAACCCTAACCCCAACAATTAACTCTGCAACAACTGCCTAATTCATACACTTCATACACTCAGTACTCACTATGTGTCCATTCACTGTCATTCTCTACAAACCCCAGCACAGAAAGAGTTGCATACTGTGTGTATGGGCCGGCGTCACAAACCACCAGGGGGCATTGTGTATTCAATAATGCACCCTGTAAATTACCATAGACAAAACAGGGTGCATTGTCACAAACTGGCCTCCAGTGAAATATTGTTGACAGGGCTCAGGGAAGTGCTGCGGGTTCCAGTGAGCAGTCTGTGCACTCTGCCGAGGAAGAGGATGATGAGGAAGAGGCCGCCGCCGACCAGAAGAGCCCAGTCCTCGTCTTTAATTAAGTATCTGAAACATCAATTTAAATGTAAATATCGGTGGTGCAGCGCCACTCATGCGTAAATTAGAGGGTTGGCCCAGCCACGTTTCTCTCTCTCTCCCAAGTCCCTCGCTCACTTACGCTGACATCTGCTCACAGCTGCTCGGCCCGGGGCTGTCCCGCACACACGCACGCACGCACGCACACACACACACACACACACACACACACACACACACACACACACACACACACACACACACACACACACACACACACACACACGGACTTACCAACAAACATACAAAAACACACATATACTCTCACACACACACACACTAACAAACACACACGTGCACTGCACACACATTTACACACGGGGACGCCTGAGAGACATTCTAAGATATAAACACAAGGAAACATACACACAGTAAACAAACAAACATACACACAAATACACGCACACACTTACAAACACACATGTGCACACAAACACACATGTGCACACACACCAAACACACACACACACACACACACACACACACACACACACACACACACACA
>CALSBZ010046798.1:337302-373055 GCA_943591055.1 Gobionotothen gibberifrons
ACACACACACACACACACACACACACACACACACACACACACACACAAATGCATTTACAAACACGCATATACATGCACATTAACGCATAAATGCACACGAACAAACACATAAACACATACAGGGACTGACAACAGGCACACATACTCACACAAACACACAAGTTCGGTTTGGGAAGCTTTGTTTCGTGAAATGCTGGCAGAGGGTGCGGCCATAGCTCTGGGCTTGGCTACTGGGTATCCCTACGTAGCGATACCCAGGAAGAAAACAATGGAAAAAGAGAAATGTCCAACGAGGCGTTCTGGGGCAGCATAGACAGGTATTTTCTGTGTTAGAGTTTTACTCGCTACAGGGTGTACTTTGAGGGTTTGTGACTCTGCAGACTGTTTACATGCATTAAAAGCTTCATAACACACAAGGGGACGGGTAATAGGAAAATGTGTAATGTGTCTTCCCTGCAGGATTTTATGTGCAAATATAAAATGGGGTGGATGTGAATTTTCCTTTTTACAGTAATAAAGTAAGTTAAAATTAGTTAAAAACATTGTCAAATGTTAACACTTATGTTGATGAAGGACTGTAACTCGAAGCCTGTGAATCGAAACAGCTTCCCGCTTCCTACTTCCTCTTCACACACAGACAAGCTCAGCAAGTACGTTATCTCAGGGAATGCCCCATATGATTGTTTTGGCTCAGATTCGTAAGTATCTGAGTGTGTGTGTGTGTGTGTGTGTGTGTGTGTGTGTGTGTGTGTGTGCAGTGGTGTTGCTTGCCCCACTAACTGCCCCTTCCGTTTGCTTGCTCCCCTTCTGGAGGCACCCGAGTGGCACGGCTGGCCTTTAGTCGGCCGTCTGCTGGCCCATCAGGACACAGCTCATAAAGAAGAGCCTCCTCTGATGGAAGCGAGGAGGGAGGGATGATTTAATGGAGGGGTGGAGGTGATCTCTTCTTACGGGCCCCTGAGGAGTCCCTCCAATCTCGTTGCTCTCACTGAAGGTGTGAAGGCGGCCCCTTCACGGTGGTCACAGTGGAAGACGTTGGTGTGTATCACCTCACTAACCTCAAGTGGAGCTGATTAACCAGCTCATCTCCAGTCATTTAAGGGTGAAGAAGTGAGCCAGGGGGGTGTGTACTGACAATGTGTCCAATATCTGCCTTTGTGTACCCCCCCCCCCCAATCTAGATCATGGTATTAGAGAATGACACCCTGGTGTAATGCCTCGGGAAGATTTCGGCTCAGGACTAAAACTCAACCAGTGTTCAATCTGCCACTGCCAGTTTGCTGATGGGTTGTTAACTGCAGCTAAAGGAATTAGGATTGACATGTTCACTCTGCAGAACAATGTAGCTTTAAGTGCCGTCGTCTCCACTCCTTATGGCTCCACGAGTATGAGAATGTGCTAATCGGTTAGACAGTGCTAATCTGAAGTGAGGGATTCCAACAGGTCGGCACATTTCTAAAGGATTTCCCTTTAGAAGAGGGATGGAGGTTGAATTAGAGCATGGATTCTGCCAATCACAGAAATGATTGTTCTTTATGGGAAGGTATTATAAATAGGCATCAATGTCCTGAAGGTTGTTCTCATTGTGAGGTTTTCAAAGATTTGAAATTAAATTAACAAAACCTAAATCACAATAAAACTGGTCAAACAGGCTTATTTTTGGGTACTAAAACTCCTATTTAATTTGTTCAAGTAACAGTTCCCATTATATTTGTATTCACAGCATATATTTTCACAAGTGGTTGAACCATTTTATGAAGATATTTGAGGACATCAGAACAGTCAATGGTTGTTGAAATCTTCTTTCAGGTCCATTCAACCCAACATTGCAACTAAGTACTTTCTTTCACAGGGAACGTTCTGAGGTGGAGAAAAGCTGCGATCCAACAAGTTATTTTAAAGGAATAGATTGACATCTTTTGCCGGCACCTAGATGAGAAAACAATAAAACTCCCAATAACCCCTATTATCAGAAAGAATGTAAACCTACCACGATTCCTTAAATATCAAACTTCATAGCCTAAAATTCCACTATTTTGAATGTTCAGTGCCATTGTGATGTAAACCTATAGGCTCTTTTAACCACAACATGCATGGTTTCTATTGTTAGGGTAAACTTGCCTCTGCATGCAATTCAGGTTCACTAAACCGCCATAACTTCTGCCCGCTACATAAATGACACGCTAAGGTTACTGAACATTGGCATTTTATGCACACTAAATGTAGCCCGCAAGAGCCTGTTATACCGTATATTTGTCAGAACGCCAATTCCCCTTACCTAAATCATATTGTAGGTTCCGCATATTCATTCTGCAGAAGGTTGTTGAATGTAATGTAGGGTATTTTGTAATGGCCAAATATTAGCATTTTGCTATCGATTGACTTGGCAAACTTCAGCACATACTGTACTGCAAGATGATATTAACGCCTCTTATGCCATTACGTGTAGGTACCTACTCCACCAATGTAACCAGGATGTCATACATTTCCGAACTCAATATTCAAATGCAACAGCTCCAAGTCAAAGCCATGAAGGCCTTGGCCTGCAGCACTTCCGGTCAGTGAGAGTGGGGATTTGTGGCAGGGAACCAGCCGAACGCTAAGCCTGTCCCAGTACTGGAGCCCACTGGCAGCCGTCGGCAGCCGCGGCTCATGCTTTAGAGGACCACCCTTGCCATAGTGAGTAATTCCCCTGTCATCGCTCCATACACCCACAGCTCAATGCTGGCTGGCATGGCTCCCTGTGCCCATTCTTTGTCAACAGGATTAAGCGTGCTTAGTGTGAGCTCTCCGGGATCACCTATACTCCATATTGTACACTTACAATGCTGGCTCACCAGTTTGGCTGCTGTTTTTCCCCTCCCCACCTCTTCCTCTTAGAATCAGGAGCATATGAATGTGTTTCCCCTCAAGTATTGAGAAGGGGATTGAGACGAGGCAGAGGCCATTTGTATCCAGGCTTTAATGGAAGTTCATTTGCTATGCAATTTTTTAATTGGGAATCATTTGAAAAGACTAAAACTTTGTTGGTTGCAGACTCAGATTTCTACTGATGTTTCACAGCAAGACCAAAGGTCTAATACAATACTGGATACACATTTTTGTTGGTGTCACTTAATATTTTCATTAGCTGATTTATGGAAGTAGTGTTTGATTTAATCTTTTCAAACAAGCATGTATCTGTTGGAATTCACATGTTTTGTTGTACAGGAAATTAGATGTAATAGTAAACTGCAATGATAAAAACTGTTGCAGGCTTGTTGCATAATTTGTGGCCATTTTCTTTCTTTCTAATTTTATTGGACGTCACTAGGCACTTAGCTAGCTACATTCAGATTATTTGCCCTGCTGACAATGCTCTGATTGGACAGTTTTTCAACCAGCAAAACAGGCATCAAAGAGATGCTTCTAAGTACAAACACCAACATTTGTAAACCAATCATACTGGAGCCAAATGATATGAGTTGGACTAGGCTTCTTTGAACTCAATATATCCAAATATAACAATTTCAGGCACAACAAAAAATTAAAATAATTTACACACCAGCAATGTGGGGAAGACTTTCAAATGTAATCTCATTTGGTAAATCAGTATTTATTCAATATTGGATACGGCTTTTAGTACAAAATGATACTTTGACGTACGTGTGGAAACATGCCGGTGCACTCTCAGAAATAACCTGTATTTGAAAGAAGACGTAGGTTGTTGGTCTCAACACAAACAGTTTGTAGGTATAAAGATCCATCTCTAAATGATAATGACACTAGTCTCCATGGATCACAATGTGTTACAATCTCCAGTAGACATGAATGAATTGAAGCTACCCTTTGCTATCAGGGTTCTAAGTTAAATAAAAACAATCAGTACTTGAGTATTAGTTTGACCTTCCAGTCTGGTGATTTCCCTCAATGAATCCTCGGAAAGCTCTCCTGACTCAGTATTTTGGTATTAAATTGTACCTCAATGCCATTTGTGTCACATTATAAAATGTTAGTGGTACATAATGTCATTTGGTAGAACTGGGGGCATTTGCTCCAGAAAATTAATGTGGCTTCCTTCAGGATCTCTTTCTCTTTCTTCAGGCTTGTATTTCATCAGAAATGAAATGCCTTTCTACCCGCAGCAGCCTTTTGACAAGAGTAATATTTAATGAATAGGACTATTACCGACGTCTAGGTCTTAGGGTATATTTCTTGGTAACGAATACACGCAGGCATGATAACATATATGGCATTGTGTCAGATTCACAGAGACAAATCCTTAAGATTTAACCGAGTCATGTGTTGCTGTGTTCTCTGGATAATCAGTAACATATACCTCAATATTGACTTCAGTGTCACAATAATGTCACACAATTAAACAACTTAAAAGCATTGTTTTTCCTCTGTACAGGCAGTGTAGTTAATTATTACTATCATAATTAGATAACATTCACACATTCATATATGTGGGCGCACATTTTGATGCCAGCAAATATGCATATATATAGTGTTTATATGACATGTGGGTGAATATGACTGCCAATCCTCAATAAGAGTGTGCAAATATGTGCTCCGTGCACAGGCATACTGTGTGTGTTTGTACTTCATGCCAGCAAACATATGCTCCTGTGTTTGTCTACATGCACATGCGCCTGCCGGTCTGTGCACGTACAGTATCTGGGTGTTTGTTCATGTGTCTGTAGGAGGATAATAGCCATCACACGGTCTCAAGTTAATTTCCCATGTAAATAGCACGCTGCTGTTTAATCACACAAAAAACAGAATGAGAAATGGAGCATGTCTGCGGTGTTCATACATAATGAACCTCAAGGTTTTATAAATTAAATGCAATATTCCTTTTGTAAAATATTACATTCTGTAAAAGTAGATAAGAGATCAGGCAACGCAAGTTTATTTATATAGCGCATTTCAGTCACAATGGCAATTTAGAGGGCTTTACATAAGCATTCATGTACAAAAAAAACAACTGAGGATAAGACAATTCATAAAAGAGAACAAATAAAAGAGATTTAAGAGGTGTAGACACATCGAAATGTAGCATTTCTGATTTGCATAGACTGAAATCTGCTTCTGTTTGGTTCTCACCCTGGAGACAATGAGCGAGCCTGACACAGCAACATATCTCAAACAGCCATTAGTGCTTTGCAACTCAACAGTGGTATTTTGACAGGAATGAATAGGGAGCCAGATCATCAGGGCATCCGACCTGAGACAGTTTCAACTGCTTTAAAATACCACTCTCATGTTTCGCTGTTCCAATTTGACACACATATCAGCTGACGCTAAGGATAATAGGTCAATATAGGTTTTTCTCTAACCCCAACCCTCTCCCTTTATTGACTGGGCAACAATGCAACAGGCATCAGCTGATCCAAAACTTGATCTGCAACATGAACACTATAAAGACATCATCATAAGTATTATTGAACCAGTCATTTGACATTATGGAATACTTTGTTGTGAGGCTTTGCAGGTAGACCTGGAAAAAAGAAGGAAAGGCGCACTCTAAATAATTTTGTAAAGCTTTACGTTTAAATAATTGACATTGCAGCCTATCGCTGTAAGGTTTCAGTGTTAGTGTCCTGTTAGTTGTTGTGTTGTGTTTCTAGTGTTTGTCTAATTCTGTCTTATTTTGGTATTGGCTCTACCCTCTCGTTTTTCGCCAAGTGAAAACAAAAACACTTTTTTGTCCTCCATATTATGTTGTGCATATGTGTGTTCCCAAAATATGGTTCTGGCCAAAGATTTTACCTCGTGACTCTCATGTTGTCATCTATCTTCTCAGAGTCCAACCTCACACAGTGTAAAGGGACAGACAACGTTCAACATCTATATTCAGAGTAAGGTAATGAGGTAGCAAAATGTATATTATCATTATTATTATTAAATTATAAGGTCATTTATAAAATTATAAGTAGCCATTTGGAGCACGTTATGATAGATGCGTCCCTGTTTGTCAGTAAACACATTACTGCCAATGGTGGCCTTCTACTGCACTGATGTGTCAAAGTGTCACAATAAATGGGGGACTGCTAGCAAACGTAGATGAACCATGCAGTGAAGTTTAACATCAAGTATTTGACATCCCTGAACTGTGATAAAACTGCTTTTATACCAAATATGCGGATCATCTGGAGGTTTTGGTAAAAGACCTTGAAGTTGAATTCTTTTATTCAAAAATGAAAAGTGAATGCTTTTAGAAACACAATCTAAATTCCACTCTCCCCCATTGTGTGTTATGTGTAGGAAAACACAAAGACATGCTTGTGCACAGTGGCACTTACACACAAAGGGGAACAAATCCCCTGACAAAAATATTTTACAATCCGTTTTCAGCTCATGTGATTCTATTTTACATTTAGTTTACTTATCACTTGCACATTGGTCACTCGCAACATTGTCTTTCACTATTTTATTTCTATTCTGTTTCTTTTTGCACTATTTTTGCACTTTATTGTTTATGTCTTATATATATTTATGTCGCATTGTTGAAGGAGCCTGGGAAATGTCATTGACATAACCACACTGTAGCTACTGTGTGCATATGGTAATTTGAATCTTGACAACAACAACAAAATGACTACTAAACACAATATATATATATACATACAATCTATATAACAGGTGAATATGGATGGGTTAACTATTCAGCAACCTGACTGCCTGCAAGAAGGGTTAGGGTTAGGGTAGAAACCACAAGTCAGAGGATGTGTTTTCTGTACCTAATACAGGTGCACTGGACCTTTAAGCACAGACTTGGTCAAAATCTCTCCTTCACCTCAGGAATAGTCAAAGGAAGATCTTAAAGCTGATCCACAGCTTCTCGTTTGAGCTCTTAATGACAGCGGGGACAACAGAAGGGCGCACTGGCAGTGTGTCGCCTGCACGCCTCCACCACCGAGGCGCAGGAAGCCAAAGGTGGTGTGTGTGTTTGGTGGACCCCGGTCACACACCGTCACGCCTCCGCTCGTCACTGACCCCTGCTCGTCCTTCATGCCGGGGCCAGGAGCACCTCCATAATTGCGGCGGCAGCGGCAGGCTTAAAACCGCCAAATCATAAAAAAGCCACGGCGAGCTCCAGTGAATTACGAGGAAATATGGCCTTCCTTTACAGCGGGGGCTGTGAATGAAGCCATAAAATTATGAGCAGTTTTTATGATGGCCCATTGAAGTAGGATGCTTGTATATTGATGGTTCACAGGCTGTATCCCTCTTCCCCCATGCGGTGGAAGAGCTGACAAAGGGGCCCCTGTGTAACTATTTTTCATGCATTTAATATATTAATTATCCGGTAAATGTTCCCCAGGCAGTGCTTGGGATAGCAGAGAATGACAGCTTTTCGATGAAGCTCCCGGGTTGGCCCATCAGGCCGCAGTGTATTACGTGGGAAAGGTCATTGCGGGGTTAATGTAACTTTTTATTTGCTGATTTTTCATAGGCGGGGAGGGTGGGGAGGGAAGGCTGGTTTAGAGAAAGGAGAAGTAAGAGAGGGAGACAGAGAGAGATTTCGGCAGAGGGGTGCTGTGTGTTGGGAGCAGAGAAGATAACGCCAGGGTTTTTATTATTGTGTTTGGGTTCCTTTTCTGTCTTGGTCTGATATTGCAGCCTCGCCTCCCTTTTTCCCTCCCCCCCCCTCAAAACACGCACACACTCCCAGACACACCCAGGAGCTCCTGGCTCTGCTACATGAAAGAAACTGATAGGTGAGCCCACACTAAAAAAAGGCATTACTTGGGTGCAACTCACTGATTGTCTGCAATCATCCATATCCCACCTTCACATCCCATCCCAAATCAATTCTTGATCAATTTCATGCCACAGAAAGAAATAATTTCTCCAAAATTGAGAACATATTCAGTTTGATCATTTGTGCTCTTCCAGTAGTAATTAAACTGCTGGGTGGAATAACTGAAAAGATTATTGTGCTGCTGCTTCTTTACGCTAACTATTTCTTCCCCCTACAAACTCAGGTTATGATGCTGCCAGTATCTCTTTCAAACATGGTTATGAGAAAGGAAAAAATAAGGGGGAAAAAATTGCTTTTTTAATCACCATATGCACCCTCACTAATTCAGGTGCTCTGAAGTGCTGTCAAGAAACAATTGAGTGGAGAGTCGGTTGAAGTGATCAATTGTGCGCGGTCCCTAGGTGGGGCTCTCATTTGCTGGTGCATTCCTCCAGCTGATTAAGTTAATTAGAGCGCCCCCACATCCTTCTGATTGGATGTAAACATTAATATGCCAGAAAATGACTCCGTCGATGTTTACCGCAATGTTCTGATGCGCGCTAAATTGATCGGCTATTGAGCAAAAGAAAGAAAAAAAAGCATCTGTGATTTGATCCCTCTTGCAGATGGTGAGGAGGTTCATCCATTCTGGAATGAATCTTCCAAGTTCAAACTTCCAAGCTCTTTTTTGTTATGCTCCTCCCTGGACAAGCCCCTCACTTTACCGCCCCCAAGCCCCTTGTGAATTCCCCTCACCTCTCAAAGTTGAAAAGCTGTGGTGGTGAAATACAGAGCGAGGACGGCGGCATGCACCGAGATGGTCTTTTATAAATCAGAGTGCGGTGTAAAAGCCCCAGCTCGATATCTCATCATAGACGTGGTAGTGTTCAGAAAGTGGCCCAAGCAATGAGCCACGGCTCAACTATCTATTCACAGGTGTACGTGCTTTGTGGGGGTGTGTGTATGGTGTTTCTATTGACCAGCCAATGCACCATTGTACACTGATTTATGAATATGTGCTTTCATGAGTCCTGCATGCGCTAATGCATTCGCAGTTGAGAGAGAAAACATGGTTCATTTGTCAGAGGCGTCAGAGTGCACACAGCTGAATTAACATGATACCTGTGAACTCACCTGTGTGAGAGTGTATTACACTGGCCTGCCTGTCAGGGGCTGACGGGGATGTGACACTTTATATTTATTCCCTAACTGTGACTCAGTGTTCTATCAGGCTTCATTTAAGTAAGCTAATGTACTTTACTGGATTTACTTTTTCATAGATTGAAGGGAGTCTACAAACCCACCTGTTTCAATAGGACCAACATGTTTTTTTATTCTCACTTCTCTATGTATAACTTAGAAAGGTTTGGCTTATTAAAAGCCAATGAAGTAGCACTTTCTTGCTTTTATCTTATCGTAATTCACTTTGGATAAAAGCGTCAGCTAAATGAAATGTAATTTATCGCTTCACAACTGGCCAAGTGTCAGTTTAATACACCAAAGATAATTGACTTTTTTCACTTATAGTAATGGCAATATCCTCTTTTGCAGTTGCCATTAATACACAGAAAAGTGATGAAAGTGCTCTTACGCAGACAGAATACAAAGATTTTCCGGTGTATTGATGCGGTTACGTAGGTCTGTGGTTTATTGGAAATGTTGCAATACCAGTTTTAGATTTTGCCAGTGATATCGGTAGGAGCTTTTTTTGTTTCAGCATCTGTAGCATCTGTAGCTGTTAGCATGTGTTGTAGCGTCTGGTAAGAATGGTGTGCTCTCACTCTTCCTGCCCCCCCTTTCCTGTCACCTATGCCCCAATTTATCGCTGCCAAGTGTTCAAACTAATACTGCAATTTGCCTGTATATCTAAACAAACCAGACTAACATACCAACACCTAATATGTTACTATGTCACTTAGTTCTTTATATTGCTGTTCCTCATTTTCAGCCATGAGTTTGTACTTATTTGTCTTTATTTTTATTCTATCAATACTTAGGTGTGCTTTTCGTCTCTACATTTAATAAGTTAGCTTACTCTTTATTATTGCATGCTTTTTTTTACCTGCTAAGCCATTTTGGCTGTACCACTATACATTTCCCCGCTTCGAGACTAATAAAGGAATTCTGATTCTGAACTATAAACATAAATAGCTCCACAATGTGTTTTGGTTTGTGATAAACCTTATTGTTATTGGCCTGACAATTCCGTGAATAACTGGTGAACATAGTGGAGCATCAAGAAGCTAAAGACATATATATTTCCCTCAGGAGTTTGGAGATACCAAAAAGAGCTAAAAAAGAGATAATATTGGACTTACATTCATCTGGTGGACAGAAACACAATTTAAAATGCTTAAGTTGCTCAGCTGGATGTGTAAAGTACGCTCCACCTCAGCATACACACAGCGGTTCAGTCTGTGGGGTAACAGCTCTGGAACAGGGTGTTGAAGCCCCAGATGGGTGTTGCTGTGCTCTGACGCATCATCAGTAGCCCCCATCTCCCTGCCTCACCCATGCCATTGTCATGTCGCCCCCCCTGCAGAGCATCAAGCCCCATTAACCCCCCGCCTGCCTCTCTGCAGGCTCCCTGTGTGCTTAACACAGTGGCGTTAGCGTAAAGGATGTGCCTGCTCCTCCAGATGAGCTTTGCACAGTTTAATAGAGGTCTTGGAGGGGTCTGCATTAATATAGTAAGGCCGTTGAGAGTAGGCCATGACTTACACCTCCCAACCTACATCCTCTCTTCCCTAATTTTTCTATCTTTATATCCTTTTTTCCCCTGCGACTAGTCATTTGGCGTTACGGGGACCTGGCTGTACGATGTGAACTTTAGCCTCTTCCTCCTCTCTGTGTGTTGACAGCAGTGCTCAAACAGCCACAGTAAGGTGAGGACTTGCGCTGCCTTTAGTACTGTACTGATGTGTCGGGGCGTCTAGGTGAGCAAAGCCTTTGGCACATGGGTGATGGTGTTGAGGAAGGGATTTTCTGAGGGAGCACTTTCTAACACGGGGTGAGAAAGTTACGTTGGGCTAGGACAGCTACGAGTCCTTAGTTGGGCGCACAGCCAATCCTGACGCAATTTAATCTCATTTTTCTATACACTGCATTTTATATACTGTTCCATCAAATTTCACACCGACATTGTGAATGACCTTGTGAGTGCTCCTCTAGCACCACGATCAGTTCAAATCAGACCAAATCCAAATATATTACGCAGACTGCAATGACATTTAATAGGCACATTCATGCTCCCCGGAGGATGACTCTTCATCTGAAACCAACATCACGACAACTTTTATTCTGAGCACATCTTGGTATGCTGCACTCCTAGTTTATGCATTTTAAAATAGTGTTAATGTCAACGTTAAAGGTCTAATTATGAAATTCTTCGGTATATGGGAATTGGGGTTTATTAACTTCAGAGGGCCATGCAACAGTGATGCAGCTATTGTCTGTTGGTAAGGTAAAATATAAATGAATTGTACACGGTGCTTTATTGACTATTGGATATATCATTGATAACAAATCAATACTCCAGGGAGATGGATTGATGATATCATAAATTAGAAGTTCAGTGGCTTTCTTTAGCTGAACGTTTAGTCTAAAGTTGTTATTTTTGGCTCTTAGGAGTTCATTGAGAATGACGAAATGTCTGATAAAGATGCTTTCAAGTATTCAGTGAGTGTAACTCCCGAACACAGGGTTGAAAAGAGAACAGTAGTTGTATCCTAGTCCATTGACCTTACATTTGTTATTTATCCAATATTATATTACTCAGTCCTCCTTGCAGCTTGTAACTAATTCTTAATGGACTCTCTTCATGTGTTTCCAATGTGATATTTGTTTGAATTATAATCTGTTTTAAAAAGGCACCTTTTTAGATATTCAAACCTTGATCGAGGTCCCTTAACGTTCTTATTGGCGTTTTCATATTGTTCCACAGTCTAGCGTGAAATCTAGAATAGTCCCTCCCATCTGTGTTGCAGATTTTGAACCTTGCCTGGAAAGTCGTTCTCAATATTACTGGTGTTGCTATTGAATGCCTTTTTAACTTGACTTATGTAATACAGCTGATATCCATTAAAAGGTGAAAAGCTGGCAGCTGCCATCTTCAGTTGTCGAGAAGGAATTGTAAACATGGGAATATTTCCCATTGACCACTGTGTAAGACTCCATATTGTCCATTCTGCACAGTGGGTGCAATAGAAGTGGGCTTAGAACTTTGAGTGTTGGTATTTTTGATTTTGTTGGGGGTGCATTGTACACTCCTCACACACACACACATCCATTTTGTCCACACACTGATTGTTGTTCTTACTTCCCTTCATAATTCTGCCCCTTCTCACCTTATCCACTGTCGTCCATGCCCATCTTCCATCGTACTTCAATCTGCACCCCGCTTTCTTCACTCTCCCCTTTTCACTCTCCATCTCCCTTTGTAGCTATACCACCTTCTCCCTCCCCTTCCTCCCCACCACCACCACCACCACCACCGTCCCCCCTCCCCCCTCCCCTGTCTCCCTTCCTGCACAGCCGTCACTCTGAATTATTTTCAATGAGCTCCTTTATAGCGGGCGCCAGATCTCAGCTCCAACTCATCACTGAGCACAGGGCTGGGGGGACGCGCTCTGCATTTCGATCAGCTCTGAGCCTCCACTTTGCTATTAACCCCTTTCACACTAAACCCCACCACCAGCCCCCTCTATCTACACCTTAGCTCACTCTATTTCTCTACCCATGTTTATGCTCTCACCTCTCCTACCTCCATCCTTCATCTGATTTTCTTTACACTCGCAATTCTTTCTCGTGCAAGTCTTTCTTCTCACTGTCAACCGCGTCCACACTTTCTAAATTCAGCAACTTTATCATCATGATGAAAACAACAATGATCCATGTTTTATATTCAAGGCAAATTATGATGATAAAATACTGTAGACGTTTCAATACTACCTGTAATAACAACTTGAAATATGCAAATAGCTTAGAGGTATATCATACACAAGTGTCTGCTACACTGAATCAATACAAAAATAATAAGACATTTTACAGTCCCACTCCTTTTCATGTAGTGTGTTATGTTGTTGTGACATCACTTATGTAACACTCAAGCTTCTATTGGCTATTGCTCTGACATATTGTACGTGATAGGCTAAGGGAAGGACATCTCTAAGCGGTTCACCAGTCACAACAGAGCTGGACAGTTAACCAATCAGAGCAGACTGGGCTCTGGTTTCAGACAGAGGGTGAAAAGAGGTGCTGCAGCACAGGCAGTAGGAGAAAAATATAGAGCTTTTTGAACATTAAAGCATGGAAAAATGTGCAGTAGAGGCTCAAAAAACGAATATGAACCTGATAAGGATCATAATAGGGCCCATCTAATTTAGGATATGGATGTATGTGTGTTTATATGGCTGCAAAGTTATAATGAAAAGGAGAATAATTTGGGTTTATCTCAGTGACAATATCAAGACTTGAGTCATTCGATTATCCTTGAGAATAATTTAGTCAGATCAATGGAATAATAATATTCAGCGGCAATACACCTATACCAACACAGTCTCATTCCCTGATAGTCCAATAGCGACGCTTGGTCAGGGTCCTTTGGCGTGCAGTTGTGACGCGCAGAGTCTCCTTCAGCTTCATAAACGGACGCAAAGTTTTCAACTGATTGCAATGTATTCCCATCGGCGGCGGTATTTGACGCTCAGGGAAGCACCGCATCGGTCCATGTCGGCAGCATTTAAAGGCAATGTGAGCGTCCATTCCCATTGGATAACGGAGAATTTTACACACGGAAGTAAGCATTCTCCTTACTATCGATTGATTTTACAGTGATATCTCCACTACTCAACAACTCAAAAACACCAGATTATCCTTTTTAATTACACAACATTGATTGGTTTAAATTGTGTAAAAACCCTACACTACCCATAATCCTCAGCTAGGACTACACCGGCCGCTTTGCTTGACAAAGCCTAGAGTCCTCAAGCTCTGTGATTGGATGTTGGAGTGGCAGTGTGCGAAGTTTATGCCGAGCGTCATACAGCACTTTGAAATGGAATGAAACCCATCGAAGGCACACTATCCAAAACTGGACTCGAACGTGTCCCCCCCCCCCCCAGAACTACACATGCTCGCTATTTGTCGCGTCTCTACATCTTGCAAGAAACAGCGTCTGAGGGCTTCTTAACATTTAATAAACTATGAATGTGTCATATTCACTTAACGGGAAGAAACTTTCAGACAATATTAACCATGTTTAGCTAAACAAAACACAAGGGTAATAACAAAGGCTCTGAATTAGCCCTGAGCGAAAAAATGCTAACGCAATTAGCACAGAACTCAAGGTAAAATACCCTATTACTTATCAAATCTGCACAAACAAGATATCGATTAGCAAACTGAGATTCCACAGATTCCAGAAATATAAGTATAATCACTAGCGATCAGAACTCGCGACATGGGAAGCAAACACAGACATCACACAACGTAGCATTACGGAGCAAAAACGGGAGAAATTCTTACCTTAGCTGTTGTTCTGATCAAAAGTTGTGTTCAATGGCATTAAAACGATGAAAACGCTGCTGAAGGTTAATCCATAGGTTAATCCAATGTGTCTGTGTCACTTTGAAATGATTACTGATAATCCAACTTCATATTTATGTCAATAACGGAGATTTCACACTGTTCTACAATTAAACGGCCTCTATGAAAAATTCCAGTCCGGTTTCCGTTCCGCCCACAGCACTGAAACAGCTCTGGTCAGGGTCACAAACGACCTGTTGATGGCGGCTGACACTGGATCCCCATCTCTCCTCATGCTCCTGGATCTGACTGCAGCATTCGACACTGTCGATCATAACATTCTCCTTCAGCGCCTCGAACACACCATCGGACTCTCTGACTCCGCCCTGAGCTGGTTCCAGTCCTACCTGTCTGGAAGAACAGAGTGTGTCTCCTTGGGAGGTGCGAGGTCCCAGACACACCCTGTCACCTGTGGTGTCCCTCAAGGGTCGGTCCTTGGGCCCACTCTGTTCACCCTCTACACTCTGCCCCTTGGCCGTGTCATCAGCAAGCATGGAATATCATTCCATTGCTACGCTGATGACAAGCAGCTATATATAAAGACAGACTGTATCCCACATGCTTCCTCACTGTCACCATCATCGTCACCGCTCCCATCAACATCCCTTAACAGCCTTCAGAAGCTCCAATACGTACAGAACAGTGCCGCTAGGATCCTGATGAGGGTGAGAAAATACAACCATATCACACCCGTTCTTCATTCCCTCCACTGGCTTCCTGTCTCATTCAGGATCGAATACAAGATCGCACTACTGGCCCATCAATGCATCCACAGGAACGCTCCTCCATACCTGAAGGAACTTCTCACATCTCAAACCTCCACGCGCAACCTCCGCTCCACAACTAACCATCGGCTTCGCCCCCCGAGGACCAAACTCCGCACAATGGGGGATCGGGCTTTCTGCGCAGCTGCTCCTCGTCCACTGACGCCTTCAAGAAAGGCTTAAAAACCTTTCTTTTAAAAAAAGCTTTTGATTAAACTTTTGTTTATTTTGTTTGTTTTTATTATGCCTCCTGTAGCACCTTGGGATTGCTGTGAGCAATGAAAGGTGCTTTATAAATCGAATTTATTAGGGCCCGAGCACGGATGTGCTAGGACCTGACGGCGTCCTAGCACGAAGTGCGAGGAAACCTATTGTTATTGGTGGAATTCCTATTATTATTTTTCTGCTGGCGTTTCCTGTTTTTGAGGCCTTTAGGACGCTGAAAAAGTTGTATAATTTTGCACGGACGCCAGGACTGGTGAAAACTACAATATTCTGGAGTCAATGGGTTCAAATTGTCCAACTTGCTTGCTAGCGCCACCTATGAAAAACCCATTTCGTAATACATTTACAAAGTCGCACTGTAACTCCAAATGACCTGACATTTTGCACACATATCCTGGTGGACCTGTTCTACAAATAATCCTCTTGGAACCCTATGCTCCGCCTACATTTTTATTTTTTATTAGCATAATGTTCAAAACAGTGAAATATTCACTTAAATTTCAATGTTCACTTTTTCAACACCAAACTTCGTATCCAGCATCGATGGAGGGTCAGACACATTACCCAAGAAATTGAGCATGTTCAGACGATAAATATTGCCACCATGAATCAAAACGTACTTGCAAAAAGGCGGGGCTTAGAAAGAAACGCTCATAACTCATCAACAATGTATCCATTCACCACAGATTTTGGTGGATAGGTTCAGTCTGTCTTGGGGAATAGGCACACCAACTTATTTTCATTTTGGCCTATAGGGGGCGCCAAAAACACCACCAATTTATAACTCAAGAACGGATGGACGAATTTATTTAAATTTTTTTACACATACTCTGGGGTGACTACGAACTAAGATTTAAAGCGTTACAAGAAATGCAGAATGTGGGCGTGGCCTATACATTTTTTTTAAAAATTGCGATAGCATAAAATGAGCTTCGGACGCAAAACTTGGGACACACGTCAGAGCCCACGACCTTTTCGAGAATGTAAAAAAAAAACGTACTTTTTCAAAAAAACTGCTCACTAGCGCCCCCTATTGTGTGGTAGTCACATATAGTTTCTCAGAACTTCACGAAATTTGGCACAGATATTCCTCATGGAGTTGCGGACATATTTGTAAATAGCTTCCATTAGCCCCGCCCCAGGAACTCGGCCATTCTGAAAAATGTGCGTTTTTCATGCATTTTAAGCACATTCTTGCAAACTCCTCCTAGGGGAATGATCGGAAAAATTCCAATCCGGCACAAGTTCAGCCCCTATCCAATGCGATGCTAAATTGCGAAGGAATAATTGATCGCTCAAACGATAACCTCGTAAGCGAACGGAGAATGTTCCATTTTTGACGATTTACATGTCACAAATTACTCCAAATTACTCCAAACTACTCGCTTATAGTTTTTCCGATATTCACGAAACGCTGTATTCACATTGCTCTTATGATTGCGGACATATTTCAAATTGCCTTCCATTAGCCCCGCCCCCGAGAAAGTTGGACATTTTGAAAAATGTGCGTTTTCCAGCCATTTTAAGCACATTCTTGCGAACTCCTCCTAGGCGAATGATCGGAAATATTCCAATCCAGGACACGTTCAGCCCATATCCAATGTGATGCAAATTGAGAAGGAATAATTGTCCAGCGTTACTCCAAATTACTCCACATTACTCCACATTACTCCAAACTACTCGCATATAGTTTTTCCGATATTCACGAAACGCTGTATACACATTCCTATTATGATTGCACACATATTTCAAATTGCTTTTCATTAGCCACGCCCCCCAGAAAGTCGGCCATTTTCAGAAATGTGTGTTTTTCATGCATTTTAAGCACATTTTTGCAAACTCCTCCTAAGGGAATGATCGGAAAAATTCCAATCTAGGGCAACTTAAGCGCATATCCAATGTGATGCTACATTGCAAAGGAATAGTCGATCGCTTGAACACAATGTACAACACACACATAACGACATATCGCTACCTGGAAGGAAAAATTGTACCAACACAACTGGCGCACATGCCTAAGATTTCCTGGTCAGAAACAAAGGAACGCAAAGTCAGGTAAACAATTTAGAGGGATGACAAACGGCTCATTTTGGAGGACTGGGGGGGGGGGACCAGTGACCCTCCCCGACAGGCGCACGGACGCGAGGGCCCGCTCATCATTGCGCGCACAACTGCGACTGCAGTTTTAATTATTATTATTTCATATTAGTTGCTACGAGAGTGTATGACAGCTTCCGGTTTTGGGCATTCTGGCTATTGTTAGTAAATTAAATCAATGTTTTATGGCATAATTTAGTCTAGACATGCCATCAATTTAAATGCTAATTTATACTGAAAAAACAGAACTTTCGCACAATCTCTGATGTCAAGCTTTTATTGTGAAAATACTTCCGGTTTGACTCCAGTCTGTGTTTATTTTTGAAAAGCTTTCCGGAAGTAATGTAATACTAACAGTAACTTGACCCCAGTTGGACCAAAAGTTAACGTTTTCTAGCCGTTAAAATGAGATAAATGAAAAGTGAGGAAAGAGAATGTGTAGAGAAGAGGCGTGTGGAAGTAAGCAATGAATGTAAAATGTTGAAATCTTCTGTTTTACGCGATGTCGGACATTGAAGACTTACCCCCTGATCCCACTGGGAGCGTCTGCGCTACGTTACGAAAGTGGTCAGAAAAGGACAAATAACTAGTCTGTATGGTCTGTATGTATGCAATACAGTGTCATTGTAACTGACTCCTGTGAAGAACGTAAATAAACGGAGGTTCTTCCCACGGCACCCGAACGCCCTGTCTTCATCTTTTCCCCCCCTGAAATGTCTGGGCAGCTGGTTACCGGCTGACAACGAACCAAGTCAGAAACTACCGGTGTGTATCCGAAACTACGGTTTCGGTGCCGAGATACCGTCAGTATAAAAGGTAACATTGGGGGCTCGTCCGAGAATTTTTTTTTCTACGGGGGAGAAGAGTGGAGTGGATTTAATGGCAGCGTTCGGAGCTAACGCTAATGCTAATCACAGACTGAGACAAGCTGATGCAGCTAACGGAAAAGCCCACGGAAAAGCTCCAATCCATTCTTGTTGAATATTGATGAGGCTGGTCAAAGTAAGGTGGACATGTTTGAGCAGACAATTATGGATTATACTGGATATGGGGACTGCACCAACCCCTTTCTGACTAGCATGGAGCTAACGCTAGCCGGAGCCGTAAGCTACACCACGCCGCCGGAACCATCACTGGCGCCAACTAACCCTTTCATCACGCCGACAAAGGAGCAAGTACAGCCAAATAGTGAGTTTCTGACCCCCTTTCCACCTAAATGTGACCGTTTAATGAGCATGGTATCAACTTCAGCTAAACCAGCTCACCCTTTCACCTCCATGGACTATAGCCACTCTATGCCAACCATCCCAAAGTACTCAGCTCATTCACAGTGCCTTCAGCCGCCAGTGTCACCATTAACACCCTGTATGCAGCAGCCTGCCACACTGCCTTGTAAAGTACAAGCTCACACATGCTCAGCTGTGCACTGTGGGACTGCACCTGGCCAGTGTGAGTGTGATCAGCTTAACATGAGGAGAGCTTGGTCTGAACCACGCAGCTCTGCAGCTCGTGCAGCACACAGAGAGAACTATATGGACACAAGTGATGAAGATGAACACAGTGGACACAGAGAGAGAATACCAACATTACGCCCAAGCCAGTTTGATGGGGCTGGCTCATGGAGAGACTTCCTCTTCCATTTTGAAGGATGTGCTGAGGCTAACCACTGGTCAGAGAGGACTATGGCTGTGCATCTCAGATTCAGCTTGACTGGGCCCGCGGCTGCCA
The DNA here is from genome assembly GCA_943591055.1 of Gobionotothen gibberifrons. NCBI lineage: Eukaryota > Metazoa > Chordata > Actinopteri > Perciformes > Nototheniidae > Gobionotothen > Gobionotothen gibberifrons. The sequence continues at coordinate 356,431 of CALSBZ010046798.1, forward strand.
TCATCCACAAGAACCCCAGATCTGCTCGCTGGAGTTATCAGCGGATGGTGAGTGAGATTGAGGCGGCCTACGGACCGTGTTCAGAGCATGCTGCTGCCATAGGCATTGAACTGAGACAGAGAGTCAGAGGACCGGGGGAGGCACTGCACCTGTTAAGAGACGACATCTATGAAAAAGTTTCAATTGTGTATGCTGACCGCAATGAGTCGGAGCAGGACGTCATCAGTGTGGAGGTATTCACCAACGCCCTTGCCGATGCAGATGTGATCCAAAGACTACTGGAGGATAAGCCGCGCACCTTGGCTAGAGCCTACGAGATAGCCCACAGGTATGAAGCCACCAGACGGGCTGCCAGAGCCGTCACACAGCTAATGCAGTCTGGTTATCGCAATGCTGCAGAGCGGAGACCCAGGGCAGCTATGGTGCACGAAAATGCTAATGTTTCCGCCTGTATGGAGGCTTTCGGGGTGGCTGAAGAGTGGGCTGCAGAGCCAGCTAGCACCCAGAGTAAAGCACCAAGGTTTAACCAGCAGTGGTCGCCTAACAGAGCTAAACCTGTACAAATGAACTCTAGAGAAGTCATCTGCCACAACTGCTCTGGTGTGGGGCACATACAAAGGAACTGTCCCTCTTCCCGAAAATACAAACAGCATGCACCTAATAACACTCCAGCTCCTGTCTCAGGTACGGTGGTCACATGCAATAAAGGCTCTGATGATGACATGAGTATCCGGATACTGATACAGGGACATGAACTGTGTGCTCTGCTCGACTCTGGCGCTCGGAGGAATGTACTCCCCCTCCGCCACTTCAACGCCATTCCTGTTGAATCAAGGCCTCAAATCCAGCCATCCATCGTACAAGTGTTACAAGGCATTGGTCCTGAGGGCATCGCTGTCAGAGGGGAAGTCAACCTGCCAGTTCAAGCCGGAAGCAAGGTAACCAATGTGAACTTTATTATGGCAGACACAGCTGAAAATACAGAGGTTATCCTGGGGTACCCTTTTCTGCTGCAGTCACATGCTCACTTGGACTATGGTCGCAGGGAAATTACCCTCTTCGGTGAGAGAGTGCCTTGCTCAAAACCCAGCAGACAGCCTGAAGTGCACCTCGTCAGGGTATCCCGCACAACAGTATTGGAGTCGGGGTGTGAGTATGTGGTGCCTGGTACTGCCCGCCTCCGCTCTGCTGTTAATAAAGATATGATGCTGACCCCCACTAAAGGCTTTATTGAGAGACAGCACGTCCTGGCAGCCCGCGTTGTTGTACAGGCCCGGCATTCCTCCAACATTCCCATGCGGATTTACAATCCTGGTCCTGCATCTGTTACTCTGAAGAGAGGGGTGGTGGTCGGAGTTCTTCAGCCAGCGGAGGTGTTGGGGGAAGTGGATTTCCATCCGACCAAGTCCCCAGTAACATCAGACCCCAATGACTTTCCTGTTATATCTGTGCCCAGTCATCTACAGGACATGTATGCAGAGAGCTGTGCTCACCTGTCTGAGGAGGACAGAGCCGGGCTAGCTCACGTGCTACGAAGGTTCGGTGATGTCTTCTCCACCGGGCCCACTGACCTTGGCCGCACCAGCTTAGTGCAGCACGACATACAGACTACTCCTGGACAGCCTGTGAAGCAGCCGCCACGCAGAATGGCCAGAGACAAACAGATTGCTGCAGATCTGCAGGTACAGCAGAGCCTGGAGTCTGGTGTAGCTCGTCCCAGCAACAGCAGCTGGGCTGCACCTATTGTCATGGTGAGGAAGAAAGACCAAAGCCTGCGATTATGTGTGGATTACAGACCCCTTAACGAAAGGACTATTAAAGATGCCTATCCCCTGCCACGTATTCAGGACACTCTGGACACACTGTCCACAGGTGGAATTAACACCAAGGGCCCGCAAAGCCTCAGCTTTCTGCACTCGCAAGGGGCTATTTGAATGGAACGTCATGCCCTTTGGACTGTGCAATGCACCGGCCACGTTTCAGAGGCTAATGGACAGAGTATTAGCGGGATTGCAGTGGGAGACCTGCTTGGTGTATCTCGATGACATCATCGTCCTGGGGCGGGACGGTTCCGAAATGCTAAGCCGGCTCAGTGAAGTGTTCGCCAGGCTACGAGGAGCAAACCTGAAGCTGAAACCGTCAAAGTGCTGCCTATTCCGGGAGAAGGTGGGTTACCTTGGCCACATTGTCTCAGCCCAGGGTGTGTCTACTGATCCAGAGAAGGTGAAGAAAGTGGCAGAGTGGCCTACGCCTCGTAACATCTCTGAGGTACGTCAGTTTGTGGGCCTGGCATCATATTACAGACGCTTTGTGGAAAACTTTGCTACGATAGCTAAACCTCTTCATGAGCTGACCAAAAAGTATGCACGATTTAATTGGACAGAGGAATGCCAGGAGGCATTCACAGAGCTGAAAGGACGACTGTCAACAGCTCCTGTCCTAGGCTACCCCCTTGACAGCGGCGAGATGCTTCTCGACACCGATGCTAGTGACTGGGGAATCGGAGCAGTCCTCTCCCAAATCCAGGGGGGCGAGGAGAGGGTGCTAGCCTATGGAAGCAGGAGGTTGTCAGCCACAGAACAAAACTATTGCACCACCAGACGCGAACTTCTGGCAGGCGTGGAGTTTGCCTGTCACTTCAGACAATACCTGCTTGGCAGACCATTCACTCTCCGGACTGATCACAGCAGCCTGCGCTGGTTAACCAGGTTAAAAGAACCAGAGGGACAGCTGGCCCGCTGGCTAGAGAAGCTGGCAGAGTATGACTTTCAGGTGGTTCATCGACCGGGGAGACACCACCAAAATGCAGACGCACTTTCCAGGAGGCCCTGCAGGGAGTCGTGCCCCTGCACAGTGCCAGAGCATGACAGCGAGCGACACCAGCATAAGGGGGTCCAGTGTGACCTGACGGACAGTACAGCTGAAGTTGCCATATATACTCGCACAGAGCAACCTCTAGTGGGGGTGGCTGAGCCAGAGTTTCCTCCAGTGGGGGTAGCTGAGCCGGAGTTTCCTCCAGTGGGGGTAGAGGATGCCTGCAGTGACAATAATAACAACTATGACCTGCTAAATCCAAGCATCAACTGGGTGAGTGATATTCCCAACACCAGCTTATTCTCTGGTTGGACTCAAGAACAGCTGAGAATGGCTCAGGAATCTGACCCTGACATTGCACCAGTAAAAAAGTGGATGGATGAAGGGAGAGGCCGGCTGCCATATGCAGACATAGCACACTTCAGCCCCGCTACCAAATCATACTGGGCACAGTGGAATAGACTTAACCAGAAAGATGGAGTGCTAATGAGGAAATATTATAGCACTGAAGGAACAACGTTTTACCCCCAGATTGTGCTGCCTCATATGTACCTCAGTTCAGTGATGGAGCAGATGCATGATGGTCCTGTGGGAGGCCATTTTGGAGTAGAAAGAACTCTCACACGCCTGCAAACCAGATATTTCTGGTATAACATGAAAGACGATGTCACACTCTGGTGCCGCACCTGCCCCAGCTGTGCTGCTAAAGCTCGCCCGAAGAAAACTCCTCGAGCGGCTATGGGCACGGTGCGAGTCGGTGCCCCCATGGAGAGGATTGCAGTTGATGTGATGGGCCCTTTAAATGAAACAGAGAGACACAATAGCTACATACTAGTAGTGCAAGACTACTTCAGTAAGTGGGTAGAAGCCTATCCAATCCCAGACCAGCAAGCATCCACGGTGGCAGAAAAGATCGCCTCTGAGTGGGTGTGTAGGTACGGAGCTCCCCAGTGCTTGCACAGTGACCAGGGCACACATTTCGAGTCAGCTGTTTTCCAGGGGATGTGCGAGCTGCTGGGGATTGACAAGACTCGAACTACCCCATTTCACCCACAGTCTGATGGACAGGTAGAGCGCTTTAATGCCACTCTGCACAAAATCCTGGCTACCACTGCAGACAGATGTCACTGGGACTGGGATCTCATGATGCCTTATGCACTCATGGCTTATAGAGCAACTCGACACAGCTCCACCGGATTGACACCAAATATGATGCTTTTTGGAAAAGAAGTTACTGAGCCAGTCGACCTGGTTGCTGGTTTGCCACCTGACTTGACAATATTGACACTAACACCCCCCCTCAATATGTCATGAAACTGAGAGAACGTCTGGAGCTGTCTCACCAGCTGGCACGAGAAGCTCTTGGGAAATCTGTTGAGCGAGCTAAAAGACAGTATGACAAAAACATTTGTCAAACCCAACACAAAGTGGGAGATGCAGTCTGGCACCTGATTAAAGGCACCAAAAGGGTTAAAAACAAGGTACGAAAGTTTCTGCCATCCTACGAGGGCCCTTACTTCATTGTAGGCATGTTGGATGACCTGATCTATAGACTCAAAAAGAGCCCCAGAGCCAAAGTCAAAGTTGTCCACCATGACAAGCTCAAGCCTTACTATTCCAGGACCCCATTAGACAACAGCTGGGTGTTCAAAGACACAGAAGCCTGGGCGCCTGTCGAGGTGCCGCCCCCTCAGCCAGACCTCAACTCATCTGACACAGTCATCGGGCCTCTCCACCTGTGGGACTCCCCATCAGACGCAGAGGATCCATCTGTGGAGGCCCTCGAGGACCCAGGTTCTTCCCCGCCAGTTACGCCGAGCAGCAGCTGGCTTCATGACAGACTTCCTCTGACTCAGCGCCCTTCCAGGGCCCCGGCCAGTGGTCCACTACGGATTTCCACCCCTCTACAGAGACCCCAGAGAGTCCGCAGAGCTCCTGACATGTTAGGTGACTGGGTCAGTCACTAGGGTTTGTTAAAGTTTAACCTGAGTCAGGGTGTCAGCAGGTTAGTTTCTAACTCAGTAAAAGGAAAAAAAAGAGTTCCAGAGTAATTCTATGCTCTTAATCTAAAGTTATTTAATTATATTGTTATACATCCACAGTTTGTGGTTCTATTTAATTTAGTTGCCTGTGGTAATGAGTAATGTGGATACTGTTTTACTGCTTTGACACTTGATGCAGGATGTAACTGGTTAGAGAAACCAAACAGATGGTAAGATTGCTTGTTTGACAATTGTAATGCCTAAGAGCCACACCATATAGAGTGAAGTCACACAGTGTTTAATTTATCTGGGTTGATTAACGACATCACAGTATGTTATGTACATGTCAGTATGTGTGTTTATACACCTTTGAAACGTAAAGGGAAAAAAAAGGATCTATGCCGTATGCTTCGTGGACATTTTTATGGACATTGCCTCATGATTCAAGCTGTTTCCACAGCAAGGAAGACGCCTTCAAGGACTGTGGGAAATGGGGATTATTGTGGGGAATGTGTTGCCATTAATGTTTCATGCTTTCCTTTTATAATGTTTATATGCTGAAGTGATGTTAAAGGTTTTATCATCATCCAGAGTGGGGGTAGTGTTACAGGCTTGGCCTGTCACTTTAAGAGTAGCAGCCGCAAGGGGTTGTGGGTGGTGGAGTTTGTGTGTGTGAAATGTGATGGCCAAGGCGAAGTGCGGAGTAATGAAGAGAGAGAGACGAAAGTATGAAGAAAGTGGTCAGAAAAGGACAAATAACTAGTCTGTATGGTCTGTATGTATGCAATACAGTGTCATTGTAACTGACTCCTGTGAAGAACGTAAATAAACGGAGGTTCTTCCCACGGCACCCGAACGCCCCGTCTTCATCTTTTCCCCCCCTGAAATGTCTGGGCAGCTGGTTACCGGCTGACAACGAACCAAGTCAGAAACTACCGGTGTGTATCCGAAACTACGGTTTCGGTGCCGAGATACCGTCAGTATAGAAGGTAACAATGTGAAATCAACCTCACAATAAGATGTGTGTATATTACAATTATTAATGTCATATTTCAAGATGATTACGTTAACGTCACAGTCATCTGAAGAACGAACCGAAACCTTGTTGTTTTTATTAATTGCATTACCAAATTGGTATCAAATAAACAGTAAGCATTGGTAACACAACTTCCAAAGTTACAGTAAAATAAAAAGGACCCTGACTCGGACAATACACAATCCAACATGTTCAACAGAAGAGAATCAGTTATATTGTTTGTACACATGGTACTTTACATATATATCTGTTTGTTTAAGGTGTCCAGGTGATGCAGACAGGCTGGACCACAGAGTGAGAGACAGAACTGGACTCCTCACAGCAGTGAACTTCAGCACAGGTACAAAGACTCTTTCTTCATACTGTACAAAGAATCAATAAAGATATTGGTGTATACACTGAAATACATTCCATTAAACAATACTAAATACTTGATCACCTACACGTCAGTGAAGTTGAGGGGTTTTCCATGCACAAAGTTACATTTAGATGTTAACAAGCAATATGATTTTGTCAGCTTTCTAATTTAATGTAATGAAGGCAAAGATATTTAACACATAGTGAGAACTGCTACTATTTATCTCTCAATATTGTCTGTAAAAAACGTGGTGAAAGTTATTCTTTCAGTGAGACAACAGAGCAAGCTTCTACAGTTGCACTACGTTTTGATAACAGTTAAATATTATTTTGATAATAACATATATTTCAATGTTGATGAACTTCATACTGTTCATTCATAATCTGATTGTCTTTGTAGCTCACTGTTGAAATACAAAAAAACCATTACAATTACAAAATAGTTATATCTACAGCCTCTACAACACACAAACACACCGCTTTCATAAATAACACACTTGTTCTGCAATAATATGTTTTATGTTTCCTGTAATTTTTGTTAGGAAAGGACATGCCTGAAAGACACGACATTTTCTCCTTCTCTGAGGGTCAAGAAGAACATCCAAGAGGAACATTAAAAGCTGATGTTGAATGCACCTATTTCCACATCTACACTCCATCAGCTGATTATTTCTATTTGCCTCACTTTATGAGCTTCACATCGCTTGTGCCTTGTACCGCAGAGTTTGCAACGCCACAAATAAATCGAGCCAATCTTCAGTCAGATGTGAATGTGTAATCTAACATTTTCAGTACGAATAATGGACGAAAGGAGTGCAAATACAAATACAATTTATTGAAATGTGAACCAAAAGTTAATCAAACATGTTTTAAATAAAAAGCACATATGGACAGAAGGTGTACAAATGTATAAGTAAACACATTTAGTCAAATAAAGTGACAGACTAGGCCTGTGCAGTTGGTATCAGCTTTGCCCAGCATGGGCTCCTCCATCAGGCCTGGTCCTCCTCGCTGAGGAAAGACCCTCAGTCCTCTCCAAACCAACAGACAGGACGTCCATCACACGGAGGTTTCTCCCTGAAGTCTCTGCAGCTCTCTGGACACCACGCTGTCTCAATCCGTCCACACTGAATATGAGAGGGGAAAAATGAAAATAATAAATGCTTTAGTTTAGACAATAAGAAATATAAAGTTGACTGTTGAGTTGCTCAGTTTTTTTAGATTGTCAATACTATTACTGTATAACTAATATCTCAAGTTAAGAGGGACATTCAAATAAAGATTGGTCTTTAAATACATTTTGTCTTTTGAATTGTTTGTCTAAAGTCAAGGATCTAGAACTGGTACTTAGTTTTAATGATACAGTCTGGTTATTATGCTGTTTGGAGGAGGCCTCACAGGTAAGAGCACTAACTAGCTACCATCACATGTACCTTAGCTTGACTTAAATGTATTAAACGTATAGTTAAGTGATATCAAAATATAAATAACTAATGTCATGCAAACATATTAATATTTGCTTGATTCCAGTGTTGAATTTAGCACAATTGCATACAAACGTTAAGGGATTTTAAGATTCTGAAGTATTATGCTAAAAACTCAATAACTTAGATTATTATTTATAGTTTTGCTGAATAGTTTCATGTCCGCTTACCTTAGAAACGTAAAATGCGACGGCAGTGTGCAGATGGGGACCATGTTAGCTTAGCTTGGTAGCTTCAGCTAGCTCTTGAACTTTCAGCTCGGTGGCAGCAGGTCCCGCCTCGGCTCCGCCTCTTTACCCTTATTTGGAACAGGCTGGAGCAGGCGGGAGTTGAACTCTGACGTCGCTGTCGAGCCGTTAGTGGCCGACTCCGCCTACTAAGGGCTTCTCGGCAACTCTGCAGAATCCTATGGGTGACGTCACGGACCCTACGTCCATTTATATATACAGTCTATGGTCGTAACGGCCCCTACACACGGCCGCTGGCGTTATCGCTTAGCGTTGGGCGTGTCTGGAGCTTGGGGGAGTGAACCCGAGCAACGCGACCAACAACCAATCACATGAATGTCCCGCCGAACGAAGTAAACTGGATATAAACTCTCCAACCAGGCGAAAACCTACCAGTTTCACCCACTGCCTCTGCCACCTCCCCCCATGCCTGGCTCCTCCGGTTTAGATCTCTGTATATGAATAGGGACTGGTCATAGAGGACCGGGTGATTCCCTACCGCCACGATAATTTTCTCCTCCATTTTTTTGATGAGGAAATGAACTGCAGTCCCAGCTCTCTGTCACAATCGAGCTGAAGACCAAAGTGCAACACACGGAAAACCAGGGATCGTTGATAACCAGCTTTATTATAAGCAAAAGACTGGTTGTATACAACACGGCAGATCGAAGGCAAGATGGGAGTCGCAGGTACCAACCGGTCAGGGAGCAGGCAAGGCAGAATAATCCGAGTTCAGGCAGGGTCAGGAAACAGACGAGACAGGATGGTCTGGGACAGGCAGGGTCGAAACCGGGAGAGCAATCTGGAGGTAATACGGGAAAGACTGGCATAATGCAAAGTACGATCTGGCACTGATGTGAAAGTGAAGTGAGCCTAAATACTAAATGGCCTAATGGGTGAAACAGAGTGAGAGAGATACAGGGTGTGGCTACAGGTGAGACAGGTGAACGGAAAACTACTGGTGAATGATGGAGCAGACTGTGACACTCCCAGCATACACGCGGTTTGATTGGCTAGCGCTTGTACTGGCAGATTTGCATAAACGGGATTTGATTGGCTGGCGCCTCCATCGAGGCGTCAAAAGTAGAACATTGCTCTACTTTTGCAGCGAGCACCGCGGGAGAAACTACGCGTCGCTCCCAGAATGCAGTTCGGCGACTCGTGACGTCACCCCATTCAAAGTGAATGGGCAGAAGCGTTGAAGCGTCAACGCCAGCGGCCGTGTGTAGGGGCCGTAACCCACCAGGCGCGTTTCAAAACGTTGTGGAAGCGGAGCGTCATATGTGCAGCCTCGCAGTTGTTGTTGATTTTGGAATATTTCCTGGACATTTGTACTTCTACAAGTAGGCTACGTAGTTACATGGTTTATGTTTGTGTCTGTTTAAATCGTGTTTATTGTTGTTATTTCCTATTTTGTTGTGTTGTAGACTACAGACAAAGTTAAGAATAATTGTAATATCCCAGTTATAAACGACATGAATCAAAGATATGTTGCTGTATTTTAGTGGTAAAACAATGCATTCATCATCATAATTATTCTATATATATAATTTACACAGTGCCTGTAAACCGGAGGAGAATGCTGGCATTTCTCCTCCTACTTGAAAGACTGGAGGGATAGGGGCTGCAAAAGTGTGTGTGTATATATGCTATATATGGTCTGAACGTTCCACTTCCTGCCTGCCCGACATTACCTTACGGCTGCGCCGCGTCAAAAATAGGATTCATCCTATATTTTAGAAATTCCTTGCGGCGAGGAGCTTCTGGGACGCTTCGAGTCGCGGCGTAGCGTGGCGCAGCGGGTCTGGTGGAATAGCACCCATTGACTAGAGTGGCCCGAACGCTAAAAACCCAGCAGACGCAACGTAGCGTGGCGTGGCGTGGCGTGGCGCAGACGCTCCCGGTGGGATCAGGGGGTAAGGCGGCTGGCTCCCTCCCCCACAGAAGAGAGGGTATAAAGCCGGCCGGTGAGCACAGCTGGGTCTCTTTTCTTCACCTGAACTCGGAGGAATGCTGCAGCTTTCCTCTCATTGACTGCTTTCTGTCTGATTCATTACCGCTCCACATTTGAATTAAAGTACCATTTGAAACTTAAGACAGAGACTCCATTGGTCTCATTTACCCTAAACTTCTCTCCTGGACGCGAGAATAACGAATAAGCTAACACTACGCATCACTCATTTACCAATGGGTAATATTTAGATGGATTTTAGGACCTTCCTCTCGATTCTATTGGCTCTAACGGTTAAAAAGAGGTGTCAATCATCAAAATCAACCAAGGGGGGCCATATATATGGAGATAGATAATGCACCCAAATGACCCCAGAAGTGTTTTTTTTTTCTAAATCTCAAATGTCACTTGTTTTGCATCAATCTTGATACAGGGTACTTATTATATGTTATAGTTTGGATTCCTAAAGCTTTTAGTCTACTATCCCATCATTCAAGGGTGGTTTTCACTGTAAGTAATGTTGTTTTTTTTGGACGGACACTATAATTTACATGTTTTTGCTATGTTCAATCTGAATTTACTTTAAAAGAAAAATATCCTACAGATGAAGCACTTAATTTCGGACAGTTTGAAACGCAAGGGCAGTGATTGGTAAGTGGTCTGCCCTCGCTCAAGGGAAAGCCTCCAGCTTGACTTGAGACCGCCCCCGTTATAAATACATGTAATTATAATGAAGTATAATGGATCATTGAAAACCTGAAATTGAAAATCTGGCAACGCCCTCTTGGAAAATAGTGGGAGGGCTTGACCTTCCTCGAAACTGGGCGTAGGCAGGAACAGGTAAGCTGGAGTCCGAAATTAAGTGCTTCATCTGTATATTGATTCTGACTCTTCTACATCCAACTCACAGGTTTATCATTGCTTTGAGAAAAAAGATTATTAATTTACCCCTTTTAGAAGTAAAGTCATAGTCAATTGTTCTGGGAATGTCATTTTCGAGCCTGAGGCCTGAAAAACAGGCTCGGGGCCAACTGGTTAAAAGACGTGTTCGTATTTCCCATAGTTAGAAGTTGCCAGTATTAAACTGTATACATCCCTGGAGGTTTAGGGGATGGGAAACACATTGGTGTCGATATACAAGTGATTGGAATATGATGATATATTAGATAAATAATTTGTAAATTGCAGCCAGATTAATGTTGTGGATGTTGTTTCAAAAGTTCAGGTGTTTAATAGTCTTCTGGCCTGTGGGATGAAGCTGTCCCTGAGTCTGGTGGTTTTAGCCCGGATGCTGCGGTACCGCCTGCCAGGCGGCAGCAGACAGAACAGTTTGTGGCTGGGGTGATGGGGGTCTTTTGTAATCCTGAGGGCTTTCTTTAAGGTTACCATGGTATTTTTACTCCACTACATTTATTTGAGTTACTTTACAGATTTTGATTAATGATGTGAAGTATAAGCAACCCTTAAATCAGACTTTAGTTACACCTGAGTAAAATTCAGTGAAGGTGATTGTCAAGTGCAAACAATCAGGAGAGATATTTGATAGTGGGTGCTTGAAAAGACAAAAAATGTATCTGCAGATCTCTATAAAGCATATTCATTACTCGTTATTCTCTAATTGTTCATTAAAAACTGTATATAATGGCTATTTTGCACATCCCTTTCAAGATTTCAACATTTTCAAAGGTTTATTGACATATCATATACACAACTACGGTGTAGTTATGCAATGAATTAAAAACTTGGGTCGCAGGTTCCTCAACAAGACATCTATCAATATGTGTGTATACCTCCACCATTAAACTATCATATTCTGCACATTTCTTATTCCATCTACATACATCTTATAAGAGTATAATAAATATGTATAATATCGCTTAAAATAAGTGCTTCAACATAGTTAACATTGCAGGAGAGTTGATTGTCAAGTCCCAAAACAAACCATGCAATATATTAGACTTTAAGTACTTTATCAGGCTTAATATTTATCTGTAGATACCCCCAAAGCTTGTATTTAAAAGAAAACCTAAAGTAGTATTTCATGTTTTAATAAAGCCTATTTAGTTTGTCTGTTTTGCACATCCTCCTATCTTTGTACATCCGGCACTAAATTGTTTTATTGTAGAGATAATTTGCAATATCAAGAAGATATTTTCTATTCTATATTTCTATCATTGACCTTCTACTTTCCCCCTAATTTGTATGTACTCTTAATATTTAAATGTTTTCATCAAATATAACACATTCAACAAAACATGCAGCAGACCTTACCCCTCGATTCCACCGGGTCCGTCTGCGTCATGTTACGGCCGCGTTACGGCGGCGTTACGGCCGCGTTACGGCCGCGTTACGGCCGCGTTACGGCTGTGTTTTGCGGCTGCGTTACGGCTGCGCCGCGGGGTTCACAGCGATCGCGGCCACTCTAGTCAATGGGTGCTATTTCACCAGACGCGCCGCGTTACGGCTCAGAAGCCCCCCAGAAGCGTCTCTGCGCTGGGCTCTGCTAAAAATAGGATGCAAGTCTATTTTCGACGTGACGCGAGGCATTGCATAGCGCCGGGCAGGAAGTGGACTGGTCAGAGCATCCAGTCAATCCCCACAATAAACTAGTTTTGCAGACCCTATCCCTCCGTACTCTTTCAAGTAGGAGGAGAAATGCCAGCGTTCTCCTCCGGTTTACAGGCACTGTGTCAATTATATATATATATATATAGAATGATTATGACGATGAATGCATTTTTTTTACCACTAAAATACAGCAACACATCTTTAATTCATGTCGTTTATAACTGGAATATTACAATTATTATTCACTTTGTACAGTGTACAAAGTAGCCTGTCCAGGAAATATGCCTAAATCAACAAAAACTGCGAGCCGGCAGGAAAGACGCTCCGCTTCTGAAATGCTTCTGAAACGCTTCTGAAACGCTTCTGAAATGTTCCTGAAACGGCGGAGGAGGCGGACCAAAACCGCGGCGCAGCCGTGACGCGGCGCAGCCGTGACGCGACGCAGACGGACCCGGTGGAATCGAGGCGTAAGGCAAGGTAAGGCAAGTTTATTTATACAGCACCTTCCAACACAAGGCAATTCAAAGTGCTTTACAAAAATGAAAGACATTAAGAAAAAGGCATTTAAAAACAGTCATTAAAAAGCAACAAAATCTACCTGCATTGCAATTACTCAAAACGTGTAATAACGTGCTTTAACCAGTAGGTGGTTAGAAGCTGTCAAGTTTACAGTGTTAACACAATCAATTATACTGCTGTTTCCGGATTAGTTTACGACGGATATATTTTGTTATCCACAGACGACCACACATATATTGTTTTGATATTTGTAACACAAAAGCGATGGGAAAAACCCACAGCAAGACAGAAAAGATGGTCTTAACATGACCCAGCAGCTGTCTAGTTAATATTAATAAAACATTATAATATCAAAACTAACTTTATTGTGAAATTAAAACAGAACGGTAAAAGAATAGTTTCCGGTCTATTCTGAGGCCCAATCTCTGTAGATAAATAAAGAACTAAGCCAGATGTGTAATATTTAATGCAGCCGAACCATTTATTACAATGCATTTATGTGATGACTTTCAAAGAGTAAAGCAAGCACTGCTGAATAAAGTATGATTTTATCTTTTACGAAACGTTTTTTTTTCATATGGAATACAGTCGGAGGTCAACCAATCACAGAGCTTGAGGACTAATCATAGGGTTTGTCGAGAAAAACGCATGGTGTAGTCTCAAACAATAGCTGAGGATTATTGTCACAAACGAGCTGAGAACCAAAGTGCAACACACGGGAAACCAGGGATAGTCGGTAACCAGCTTTATTATAGGCAATAGGCTGGTAGGAGACAAAACGGCAGATCAAATCAAATCAAATCAAGTTTTATTTATAGAGCACATTTTAAAACGATTTTTGGTCGAGCCCAAAGTGCTGTACATACAATAAAAATGCTTTACAATAAAAACACTTTACAACAAATACAACAGCACAAATACAAAATAACACACAGCGAAATGTCAGGAGTCGTGCTCCGCTCTGACTAGAAGGCCAGAGAGAAGAAGTGCGTTTTAAGAGTGGATTAAAAAACCCCTAGGGTCTGGGCCGACCTCACATGGAGGGGCAGAGTGTTCCAGAGCCTGGGGCCAGCTGCTGCGAAGGCTCGGTGCCCTCGGGTTTTGAGCCTGGTCTTAGGCACTACCAGCAGCAGCTGGTCAGCAGACCTTAAGGCTCTGGTTGGGGTGTAGCGCTGGAGGAGTTCGGCTATATAGGCCGGAGCCAGCCCATTTAGTGCTTTAAAAACAAATAAAAGGAGTTTAAAATCAATTCGGAACCGAATTGGAAGCCAGTGCAGTGAGGCCAGAATTGGGGTAATGTGGTCACGCTTTTTGTGGCCAGTAAGAAGACGTGCAGCGGCGTTCTGCACTAGCTGCAGGCGTCTAATTGAGGCCTGGTCCATACCCACATACAGACCATTACAGTAATCCAACCTTGAGGTAACAAAGGCGTTGATGACCCTTTCCAAGTCTTTAAAAGATAAAAACGACTTGGTCTTAGCCAATAGTCGTATTTAAAAAAAGCAGGTTTGAACTACGCTGCTGACCTGCTTATCAAATTTAAAAGTGCTATCGAAGGTCACTCCAAGGTTCTTGACAGAGGGGAGGATGTTTTTTTTAGGGAGCCCAGAGTATCAACTGGGGAGGCTGGAGGTTGGGGTCCAAAAAAGATGACCTCAGTCTTACTCTCGTTGAGGTTGAGGACATTTTGGCTCAGCCAGGATTTGACCTCTGTCAAGCAGTCCATCAGTAGCTGTAAAGAGTTTTCATGGGAATTGAGAGGTAGATATATTTGCACATCATCTGCATAACAATGGAAGGGGACATTGTGTTTTGTGAGGATCGAACCCAGGGGAAGCATGTAAAGTAAAAACAGGATGGGGCCCAGAATCGAGCCTTGGGGAACCCCACAGGTGAGAGGGGCTTTGGCAGAGGAGAAGGCACCCAGTTGCACTGAAAAGCTACGGTCTGTCAGGTAGGACCTGAACCATGCAAGGGCAGAGCCTGTGATGCCAGCGGACTGTTCAAGCCGTGACAACAGGATGCTATGGTCCACTGTGTCAAAGGCAGCTGTCAGGTCTAACAGCACCAAGACAGCTGGGCTACCTGAGTCGGCGGCTAGGAGCAGATCATTAAAAACTCTTAAAAGGGCTGTTTCAGTGCTGTGCATAGGTTTAAAGCCAGACTGAAACTTTTCATGGATTCCATGCGTAGTTAAAAAAGACTGCAGCTAGTAGATAGTAGGCAAAGGGCTGGTCGGGGACAGGCGAGGGGTCCAGGAGATGGCAAGACGGGAGTCACAGGTACAGAACAGGTCAGGGAGCAGGCGAGGCAGAATGATCCGAGTACAGGCAGGGTCAGGAAACAGACGAGGCAGGATGGTCAGGGACAGGCAGGGTCGAAACCGGGAGAGCAATCTGGAGGTAAATGCGGGAAAGACTGGCATAGTGCAAAGTACGATCTGGCACTGAGGTGAAAGTGAAGTGGGCCTAAATACTAAATGGAGCTGATGGGTGTAACAGAGTGAGAGAGAGAGACAAGGTGTGGCTACCAGGTGACTCAGGAATGTAAATGCAGAAAATAGGTGAGAAAAAAAGCAGAACTGTGACAATTATGGGTAGTGTAGTGTCTTCGGCCATCCTAAACTCCGATACCACTATTTGTTTCTCAGAGTCGAAGGGGAAAAACAGAAAACCATTGTACACAATTTAAACCAATCAATGTTGTGTAATTAACAAGGATAATCTGGTGTTTTTGAGTTGATGAGTAGTGCAGATATCACTGAAAAATCAATCGACAGTAAGGAGAATACTTATTTCCTGGTGTAAAATTCTCCGTTATCCAATGGCAATGGACGCTAACATTGCCTTTAACTGCCTCCGACATGGACCGATGCGGTGCTTCCCTGAGCATCAAATACCGCCACCGATGGGAATACATTGTAATCAGTTGAAAGCTCTTTGTGTCCGTTTATGAAGCAGAAGGAGACTCGGTGCGTCACAACTGCACGCCAAAGGACCCTGACCAAGCGTCGCTATTGGACGTTCAGGGAGTGAGACTGTGTTGCCTAAACAACTGTGCATCAGCAGATTAACTTGAGTTAGCCGAAAAATCAAAACTGTTGCTAAACATAATCTATTGTATGTGTGTGTCGGGAACAAGCCACTTGGACTAAAGTCTTAGCTCATCTTTGAGGGTGGGGAATAGATGAGAGCAGCCCATCAGGGTACGTTCCTTCTACATCTTGGCCGCGCCCCCTGTTATTTGACCCGAGTAAAGACAAAGTCTGAGGTCCTCGCCAGTCATATCAAAGAAATTAAGTATACTTTGCATTTGTTATCATCAAGAAGCCTAAAGATGATGGTCAGTTAGGTAAACAATTACACAATGTCATTACATTTAGTGCAGCGTCATTATATGGTGAAATTAAAAGTAACTGTCAGGCAGCAGGTTAAACTTAAACTGGGTTTTCTTTGACTTGTCAGTGCTTGATATTTCAATGCAGCATCTACATGTACTACTTTGACTTTTAACATTAGAACTATTTTCTACGAAGATTGATGTTAACATCATTAGGTTCATAATTGAGCTACGATAACTATTGACATATTGACGGTCAGTCCCAGATTCTTTGTTGTCACCGTCATTTCACCATCAGGCAGTGACGTACAGATGAAGCACTTAATTTCGGACAGTTTGAAACGCAAG
>CALSBZ010046798.1:392588-417351 GCA_943591055.1 Gobionotothen gibberifrons
CCCCCCCCCCCCCAGAACTACACATGCTGGCTATTGTGTTTCGCAACATTTTCTATGGGACGTCTCTACTGGGAACATTTTCGTTTTTCCCACAATTAGAAGTTGCCAGTAGGTATTAAACACATTGGTGTTATCAAATTGAAAACATATCATTAACCTGTTAAGCCCGAGAGACCCCGGTAACGGGGGCCTCCTCCAACATCTTGCAGGAAACAGTGTCTGAGGGCATGTTCATTTAATAAACTATGAATGTTTTATATCCATGTAACGGAAACGCTGAGCCTCTGAATTAGCAACGAGCGAAAAATGCTAACAGATGACTGCACCGAAATTCACTCCCAAAACCTTATTATTTATCTTTGGTGCACATCCAACCCATCGTTTCACATCGTGAGGAGACACAGAATCGAGGGCTTCATTATCACTCAATTATACGAACTCTCAGAGATAATAACAAGAAAATACATCAAAACATATGGCGCTAGTTAGCTAAAAACGCTAACATGGCTCACCTGTGTCGTACTCTGGTCAAAAGTGGTCTTCAATGGCATTAAAACGATAAAAACGATGCTGAAGTTAATCCATAGGTTAATCCAATGTGTCTGTGTCACTTTGAATGATTTCTGATAATCCATAAGCAATAAAACTTGCTTTTCGGTTTCCAGATGTCAGAGCTAGAGCTATAGCTCTATAGCTTCTCATGCAAAACTACGTCCGCGAAGCCCCCACCTTTTTGTTTTACCATGTGTGTGTGTGGGGAGATTCCCAGAGGTGGGAGTAAGTCCTACATGTGCAAGTCATAAGCAAGTCTCAAGTCTTGACCTACAAGTATCAAGCAAGTCCCAAGTCACTGTGGTGAGAATCAAGCAAGTCAAGTCAAGTCATTGCTCAGGTCAAGCAAGTCAAGTCAAGTCATAAGAAATTCTGATGAATAAGCGCAGTTTCCGCATTTAAATCAGTTAAAAGACAGTGATTATGAAAATGGATTTAACCCACACTATGATCTTCATTACATACACAGTTAATCATTTGAAATCTAATTTAGACCAATGACAATCATATTAGATTAATATTAACCCTAGAACTGCAGAAAATATAGCTAGGAAAGTCTGTTCAAAAAGGCAGAATTCCAGGTAAGAAAATCATATATGGCATTTGCCATTACACATATTTAATTTAAATGTATGTTAACACTAGAACCGCCAACAGTGTCAGCACCTACATAGATATCATTTTCAAATCATTTAATTTGTTCCTCTTCATAATTTCCTTATAAACTAAGTAGGACGATTTCAAACTCACTTAATTGGGTTAATTTAGAAATTGCTTCAGTTTATCATCAGAACAGATCAAAAAGTTCAGATTCATTTTACAATAAATCAATGAATGATGCACTTCTAAAAACAAAAACAACATAATTAAAACATTTAAACAAACTACTAAAAGTAGATGAACTACATTATTCAAAAGTTTACAGTAACTTCTGATAATAACACAGGGGAAATAAACGAGGCATCTCTTTTCCTCTCTCTCCCTCTCCTGACAGCCCGTCAGTATCAGGGTTAGTCAAAATGAATCCCTTGGAGGTTCTAGTGTTAATCTACAGTTTTGTCTTCTCTTTGCAATGCTTAATTGATTTGAAACCAAGTCTAACGTAGCTTAAACTTAACGTTAGCTTTCTAGCTAACATAACACACGCACGTACCTTTCTCTGTGGGTTTTTTTGTAGTGACGAATGAAGTTGGATGTTGTGGTGGTCGTGTCACCGATCTTTATACTGCAGACCCTGCATACCGCTGTTCTCTTCTTATTACCGTCATCGACAAAATAATCCTTGAACCCAAACTTCACTAATTTTGGTGTAACGCTAGCAGCTGCCATGTTAACTGAGACTCCTGCCTTCTAGTGGTTTGCCAGGTTTGCGCGCAAGGCGCTATAATCACGTTTTTCGAAAAAACTAAACGTAATATCTCACTACAAAAACCAACGCAAATATTTAATTTTAAACAGTCAAGTCCTTTCAAGTCATCTATCTCAAGCTTAAGTCAAGTCTCAAGTCATGAATACCAAGTCAAAGTCAAGTCAAGTCTTTTATCAACGTTAGTCAAGCAAGTCTCAAGTCACAAAATATGCGACTCGAGTCATGACTCGAGTCAAGTCATGTGACTCGAGTCCCCACCTCTGGAGATTCCCCTTCGATTCTATTGGCTCTAACGGTCAGAAAGAGATGTCAATCACCAAAATCGACCAATGGGTTCCAGAGAAACGGTAAAACCCCCATATCCACCCAAATCACCTCAGAGGTGGAGTTTGTTTTTGCTAAACCTCTCTAAAAACGTCAAATGTCACTTGTTTTGCATCAATATTGATACAGGGTACTTATTATATGTTGTACTTTGGATTCCTAAAGCTTTTAGCCTACCTTACCATCATCCAAGGGTAGTTTTCACTGTAAGTAAAACATAATTTTTGGACGGACTCTATAATTTACAGTTTTTTACTATGTTCAATCAGAATTTTCTTTAAAATAAAAAACATCTATATTGATTCTGACTTTTCTACATCCAACTCACAGGTTTATCATTACTTTGAGAAAAAAGATGATTCGTTTAACCCTTTTAGAAGGGAAGATATGGTCATTTGTTCTGGGAATGTCATTCTCGAGCCTGAGACCTGAAAAACAGGCTCAGGGCTTAACAGGTTAATAAATGGGTGAAAATCGCTTGTGTCCATAATGGGCAGCATTAATATATACCCACATGACAGCTCATTGTTACTTTGTAATTCTACTCCACTACAATTCAGAGGTTAACCTGGTATTTTTACTCCACTACATTTATTTTAGTTACTTTGCAGATTCTGATTAATTATGTGAAATATAAACAACCCTTAAATCAGACTTTAGTTACACCTGAGTAAAATTCAGGGAAGGTGATTGTCAAGTGCCAACAATCAGGCGAGATATTAGTTGGTGCTTGAGAAGACTAAACATTTATCTGCAGATCCTTATAAAGTATATTCATTACTCGTTATTCTCTACTAATAGTTCATTAAAGACTGTATATAATGGCTATTTTGCACATCCCTTTCAAGATTTCAAGATTTTCAAAGGTTTATTGACATATCATATACACAACTACGGTGTATGCAATGAATGAACAACTTTGGTCCCAGGTTCCTCAACAGTGCATTACAAGACATCTATCAATATGTGTGTATACCTCCACCATTAAACTGTCATATTCTGCACATTTCTTATACTATCTACATACATAACAGTATCATTCATAAGTATAATATCAGTTAAAATAAGTGCTTCAACATAGTTAACATTACAGGAAAGCAATATATTAGACGTTAAGTACTTTGTCAGGCTTAATATTTATCTCTAGATACCCCCAAAGCTTTTTTCTTATTTAAAAGAAGACCTTAACCTAAAGTATTCTTTAATGTTTACATTTTTTATATTCTATATTTCTATCATTGACCTTCTACTTTCCCCCTATTTTGTATGTACTTTTTTTTCATCTAATATAACATTACAAAAATAATTCAATAACGTGCTTTAACCACTAGGCGTTGCACACAAGGTACACACAGCATACAATGCCATAATAACTTTGTATTATTAGTGTAGGACACTTATGTATGTATAACATCTGAAGATGTGTAGTTTTATTCATGTTTTCACATACTTTTACAGGATATTGCTATATTATTTCACATGTTTTACTGCTGCACATTAATATCTGATTAGTAAAACATCACAGACAGAAAGGTATATCCGTCATTTAATGGTAAGCTATTGAAATTCTGATTCCATAGATGTGTCTCCCATCACCCAAAACCCCTGACTATTCTTTCAACTCAGTATTTACATTCTTATAATCAAAGAAAATTTGTAATATCTTTAAAAACTTCAAGTCCTTTTATATACGCTGTGCACCGTTATGGGATAAATATAACCGATCTACCAATTGGATCAAATATAAAAGTCAACCGAATTAATGTTGATACTGCAAGGAGACGTATTGTGTGAAGAGAAATTGAAGATGTTGTTTAATTGCTGATATATTTATGATCCACGTCACATATTCAGTTTCGGTGGCAGTTCTTCCAGTTTGTCTAGAAGTCTTCTAATCAGGGCTCTATAAATAAATAACTACGGCAGATGTGTAATATTTAAAGCAGCCGAACCGTGTATTACAATGCCATTATGTGATGACTTTCAAAGAGAAAAGCAAGCACACTCGGATTAAAGTATACTTTTTTATTTTATTTTTAAAATGTTTTTCGGATATCATATCACATAAACACCATATCCCAACGTGCATTGCGGCTAAACAATACAATCACCGAGCTTAAACCATAGCTGAGGATCTGGGTAATCAGTTCAGTGGGTCTGTATCTGTTTCCGGTTATTTTATTTTGAAATTCAGTTCCTGACGGACGCCAAAAAAGCCAGAGATTATAGAATTAAACAAATAAATAAAAACAAGGATAATTGTGTGTTATTGTTGAGTAAATAACAGTGTGTTATTTAGAAAAGAATAACAAATTAGAAGGAAAAAATATTTAAAAAATACAGATTTCAATATTCTGAGGCTCTGAGCCCCATTTATTTCCTCGTGGACGGCAAAAAAAGTCCGACATCATACGATTTAAATATTGAGGCATGATATTGAGTAAGAACATGTTTTTATGAACCACACAGCTTCCGGTCTTCCAAGACCCGACCGGACAAAAAGACGTGTTGCAGGCACGAAACACACTACCAATATAAATACATCGCTTTTAAAATTGTTCTGTGTGACACGAAAAAAAGGGGAAAATCGTTTTGGTGAACACGAATCAATAGATTAAATGTCGTGATTATAACACGAAATGCCGTGAGACTGGGTTGGTACATCAGTAAGGATATCCTAGACAACAGATGAGTTGTTTCTCATGATATGTATGTGTTGTTTCTTCCATGTGAAGTGAAACCGAGCCATGGAATTACCTGGAGGTAGGTTTAAAATGTTTTGCTTATGCACTAAAAAGAAGTTTGGAGTAGCTGGCCTTCTTGGAGGGTTGTGTCCTGGAAAGGACACCATTTGGGGACTCTATAGTTCTGCTGGGGGAATACAATGCTCAGATGGGTAATGATGGAGAAACCTGGAAGGAGTGATTGAGTGGAACAGTCTGCCTTATCTGAAACTGGTGATGTTTTGTTAATGGACTGCTGTGTTATTTATGGGTTGGCCATAACAAGCATGACATTTGAGCATGGGGTGGTTCATAAGTGTACCCAATACCAAAACACACAAAGCTGATGAATGATCGACTTTGTAGTTGTGCCACTGTATATGTGGCGGAAAGTTTTGGAAACTCTGAGACAAGTTGTGGTCGGAAGGTTGTGGCTGTCATGGTGGTTGCTTTGGAACCCAGTAGTGGGTAACCAGTCATTAAGATGGCCATCAAGCTTAGAAGAAGGCCCCTGGTTTGGTTGGCCCAAGGTTCTCCTGAAGCAACATACAGGTATCTGTTGGCCAGAATGCTGTAGGTACAATGGTCATCATAGCAAAAACTAAGATGTTGGAGGAGTTTGGAGAGGATATGGAAAAGGACTTTCATTTGTGCCTCAATGAAATTCAGGCACATTTTAGAAGAAACAGGAAGGCCAAGCAGGAATCGCTCAGACTATGTTCAGCAGCAGCAGGGCACTGACTATACTGTTGGTTGAGATAGCACTTTGATCAACCCTGAACCCGGCCAACACGTTTGGCGGAAACAGAGTTTGAAAGCTTTTCTTCTATACTGAAAAGGTGGCCAGGCTTTGTGTGAGTTCTCTAAGATGTTTAGTGTATTTTAGATTGTTTTATACCTTAGATGTATCACAGAGCCAGCCTCCAGGTTTTGTTTCTTTCATCGAGGTCTGACGTTGCTTAGTATAGATCTATTTGTAAGGGATGTCATTTCATGTGGCCTGAGCAACAAAAGAATGACAGTTGATTGACAGAAGTGATGACGTGATTGGTTGACCACAACACTCACAGGGGTGTGTTCCATCTATTAACGGCATGGCTCTATTTACGTCAATGTCGATCAATGGCTCCACAACAATAGTCCAGATTAAAATATATCTACAGCTGGTGCATTGATCTTTATCTCACTGGCGTTGATGCTTTAACTTATGATCCAGCACCACCCTGAGGTAAACATTCTTTTTTTTGTGATATAATATCTCAACAGCTGTTGGATAGATTGTTGTGAAATGTGGACACTCACGTCTCTCCCAAGGTGAATTGGTTGAATTTACATCCAATAATCAAATATATAACTTATTTAACATATGACATTTCCATCAACCTCAGATGCATAGTCTACATTTATTTGTATAGACAAAAAATACACTGACTGAGTTCCCACGGACAATAATTTAACAGTAGGCACTAAATACCCGACTGATGCACCTCACGTCTTCGAGACGTTGCTAAAAACATTGCTAAGGCTCTCCCTCACATAGCTGAACCGACCAATCAGAATCTGGGTCCCGCCTGCTTCATTTGCATATGGCTCACTAGTGAACGTGTGTAGGCCATATGAACTGCAACTAGTTAACTAGTGGATACATATTAAAGCTTACACGTTAACTAGTGAAGGCAAAATCTAGTTAACTAGTTGCCACCTCTTTTTACCTTACTAGTTAACTAGTGAGGCTAAAAATGTCTACACGTTAACTAGAGAGGTCCAAAGTGTCCACTAGATACACTAGTACAATTGTTTTTACCTTACTAGTTAACTAGTTACACACACTTTATCTAACTAGTTAACAAGTGGAGCCTTAGAGGAGTCACTAGTAAACTAGTGACACAGGTGTTTTTCTTACTAGTTAACTAGTGGAGGGAATTTTTTATCACTAGTGAGGTTCTGTTAGACTTTGACCTTACATGTTACACATTTTTCTTACATGTAAGGCCTTTCCTTCAACTAGTTTGTCTTTGTTTGCACTAGTGAACAACTGTATGCTACTCGTTAGCTATTGATTTAACATGTATGGCTTTTATTTTCAGGCCACTAGTTGTGGTTTTCAAAATGACAAAATAAAATGACTTACTAGTTGACGTGTACGTGCAACTAGTTTACTAGTGAATTGCTTCAAAGTCATACATGTTGACTAGTGAATTTTTGACACATTACTAGTAAACTCAAATGCACTTATTTGTTTAAATACATTTTTTAAAGTAAGGCAATCACACTGCATTCTTTATTTGGTAGTATACATTTTATTGTGTTTTCTGTATTTAATTGTATGTCTGTATTTGGTAGTGTTTGAATTGTGTGTCTTTATTTGGTTGTATGTCTGTATTTGGTTGTTTGTCTGTATTTGGTCACGTTTCTGTATTTGGTTGTGTTTTTTGTATGTGTTTGTGTTTGCCTGTATCTGGTTGCTTGTTTGAATTTGGTTGTTTCGTATTTGTGTGTCTGTATTTGGTTGTGTCCCCCCTCAAAAATTTACAATAATGTATACGTTTTTAATTTATTCAATTTCAGGTGTTAGAGCAGTGAAACATAAATTGAGCCACAACCACGGTGATAAAATGCTTTCTTCTCCCCTTCGCTGTGGTGTATTCCCACAGCTGACTGTATGTGCCGTGGATTGATAGTTTACTTTGAATAAAGACAGTACACTGTTGGAGTGTTACAAAATATGGTGTGGCTGCTGAAGCGCTGCTCATATGAAGGATGGTTTAAAGGTAATACAGCAAGAGACCACTATATACTGTAGTGTAATTCCCTTGACCAGGTATATGTGTGTGGGTTTGTGTGTGTATGTGTGTGTTTCAGGCTATGCATTTTATTACAGCTCCAAAATAGACTCTGGCCCCAAAGCCCAAGCCTCTACACATCTTCAATTTCAAAACGGTGGAGAGAGAAGAGGAGGAGCGAGGAGGTGTGTGTGTGGGGGGGGGGAGGGTGGGGGGGGTGAATGGTGTGCTGTGGAAAAAAAGAGATGGAGAGAATGGCCCAAAAGAACGGCGGCGAGGGGAGAAAAATGAAAGTGAGCTGATTCAATCTTCAAGCACCTTACAAGCGTTTGCGTCAGGCTTCTTGTTTAAGAGGAGAGGTGGATGAGAGGATGTGTAGGAAGAGAAAGACGGAGGAGTGTGGCGAGCGAAGGGGGGTAATGTCCACGACTCCTCCTCGTTTTCTTCCATCCTTCCCTTCTCTCTCTCACTTTCATTCCTTCTTCTCTCTTTTTCCAAACTGTAGTGAAAAGATTAAATTGTTTACGAGTGCGAAGCACGGCTAGCTCGAGCGGATGAGCCAAGAGCGACAGAGATAGACATTCTAATTCGCGGCTGTACTTAGCGCCCGGGTCCCTGTGTGCAACCACTAATTCTTTTATCTGGCTGCAACACTCCGGGCTTCAGCCACATTAAAAAAAAAAATATATATATATAAAGAAGAATACCAGGAAGAAGAAGGGATTGAGGAGGGGAGAGAAAAAAGGAGTGAATGTGGGTAAAGAAATACAGTTTTTAACACTGTACAACTGATACAAAAAAAGAAGACAAATCTGTACTTGAATACTTGATTTCATATTCTTCCCTCAACAGCCCTCAACAACCCCCCCCCACCCCTTCTCGCCACCCCCCAATCTCACAAAGAAGAGCCGTCCGAGTCTTAACCCTTTATCTTGACTGAGCAGAGAGACATTGCCAGCATCTCTCTCTGTGTTGGGCTGCTTGGGGTGTGTGTGTGCGTGTGCGTGTGCGTGTGCGTGTGTGTGTGTGTGTGTGTGTGTGTGTGTGTGTGTGTGTGTGTGTGTGTGTGTGTGTGGGCTCTGTGTTAATATGTGCTGGGATTGGTAAGCTTGATGAGAGACGGACGGGGATGTATGTGGTGTGTGAGTGTGTGTGTGTGTGTGTGGTGGGGGGGGGGTACAGCATGGAGAAGAATTACTGTTATCTCCTACGAAGAAGAGGGGGGAGATAAGAAACTGCTGCAGCCGACAGAGAGAGGGAGAGAGTGGGAGAGAATCAGGCGTGAGAAGTCATGTTTTGATGGGGGCCTGCGTTGTAAATTTGCTGGATATTCAGAGCGAGCTAGCCCTGGCTGTGTGACTGCATCCATCTCTCTCTTTTTTTTTTAAACCTGAGGTCTGCTCTCCTGATAGTGGCATTGTGCGGGGCACACTGTATAGAAAGCTCATCAGTGCTGGTTGCCTATTGGCGCGTTATCGGACCTAGTAAGGTAACTGCACGCTTATAGACTGCACCCAGATAATGGGGGGCAGAAGAAAAGAGATAAAGAGGAGGGGGGGCTCTTCTCATTAACAGCTATCTACTGCACTGCAGACACTGGGCTGTATTGAGTGGTTCCTTTACCGGGCATAAATTAAAATGCACCCAGAGCAAGGAAGTGGAGGGGGGTGGAGGGAGTGAGGAAGAGGAGGAGTTTTGTAAATGACAGTCAAGTGTAAGGGTGGGGCGTGCATGCAAGGGAAAGTGTTGGTGGTTGGGGGGTGGTTAGCTTCAGTCTCACTGAGCTCTGATGAGCTCTGACTTCTCATTTGGTCTTCGAGCTGCAGTTCCACCAACGACCATTAGGTGTACTTTTTTTTGGCCACCTGGGGGCAGACCTCCACAACAAGCAACACATTTCACACGTTGTGGGCTGGTAAAGATGGAAATGCTAACATGTCAGGATGACACAAGGAAAAGGAACCGTAAATCCACGGGAAGAACACAAGGAACAAACCGGTAGCAGGAAACACAACAAGCTAAACAAAGGCAAGACAATGACGACGAACTGACTGAGAACATTAGGGAATACAGGCCTAAAAACACACAAGACTAATCACCAAGACAAGACACAGCTGGGGGAGATGAAACACAGGGGCAGCAGGTGAACACAATCAGGCACAGGCCGGAAAACACAAGAAGTAAACCGTGACAAGAAACAAGAAGCAAAGGCATTTCAAAATAAAACAGGAAACATGAAAGACAAAAACACAAAATCGTGACAGTTCGAAGTTGTGGGATGGTTGACTGAAACAACAATCCATTAAGCTATGGGAAAGTCATAATAATAATAATAATAATAATAATAATAATAATAATAATAATGGGTTTCATTTATAAAGCACTTCATATTTGACTTCAAATCCCGAAGTGCTAATCAACTATAATTTTTTGTTTGTTTCTCATTTTATATTTAAAAACTGTTGATCACATGTCCAGTAAGCTGTAGCTATCTTCATCCTGTGATATGTCTTTGTGATACGTCCTTTGAGCAGTTCTGTGCATGATGTGCTATTTTGTGATTTTATGCAATATTTGTCTTTCAAATTACACCTTTACATTTTTATAAATCACACGCCACCTGAGTGAAGTAAAACAAAAGTTAAAGGTACATCTACAACATGCAGCTGGTGCAGCATCCCTGTAACTAAATAATCCAGTTGTCAAATAAGTGCAATAAGTCTAAAAACGTTCGCAATGTCTGAATTGTGTAGATCCTCCCTTAGTCTTACTAGCCAAAATACAGAAGAAATGCTAGATCTTTTTGGGATGGTCGACACAGACACACAAAGATTGCTGTTTTAATCCAGAGAGGAGGGAGGACAGGGTCTGGTCCACTTGGCCAGCCGGACAGCCACTTTTAAACTTATTTTTGACTAATTATACATTGATAAAGTTTAGTTGGCTGCCTCAGTTTTTTTCTAAGTCTCGGGCCCTTTGTTGCCATAAAAGGTGACCAAAGTCTGACTCTCTCCACAGATGCATACAAACAATGGTGGAGATATTCAGGTCCAAGAACTCTGTCTGTGTGGTCAGAGGATCCAGGATCTTTGGTGCAGGAAGCTCCAACCCAGTCTCACAAAAAAAAACGTGTAATAGCTACTGGACGTTGGTCCACAGGGCAAAACGTAGTATGTTAACAAAAAACCCTCTCAAATTGTGACATGGTTATGGCACAATTTGAGAATCTTTTTCTTTCTTCCAAGTACAGCCAGGGAAAGGCTGATCCAGACCAAGCAGACCCGTTCCCGAGATCTACCTGAGTCAGATGTTAGAAAAACTGACCGGCACCCTGATCAAGGTCGCCAATCCAGAAAAACGGACTCTGTATAAAACAGACAATAATTAAGTTTACCGGTAGCAGAATGGGCTAAAACGCAGACCTGGCCCACACTGGAAAATTTATAAAAACCTCCCATCAAAAAGCAGACTGCCATCCTGCAGTGGATTATTTTACATGGTGCTAATGCTTTTATAACCGTTACTATTCTTGAGGTTTTTAGCAAGCGTCCCTTGAGTGGGTCTGAGACACTTCAGAGTAATTTTTTCTTGTTTGACATTGTTTTCATCAAAAATGGTCAGCAAGCCAAAAAGGGTCAGGCCAGTTCTAGCTCTGTAATGTTAGGGACAGTTGGGATGTCATGTACACGTTCAAGATTTGGATACTTTTAAACAGCATTAGTGCCATGGGGAAATTGCTGCTGATGAGGATTTACACTTTCCACAGGCTTCATTTGATACATGTTATTTCACACAGCACTTTATTGAACTGTTTATGAATATGTAAATTAGTTCTTAAGTCTATCTCTCTCCCTCTCTCTCTGCGTCCTGCCCTCACCCTTTCTCTTTCTAGCTCTCCTGCCTCGCCCTTCACAATAGAGTGTGCACCTTCATTTGCATGGTGCAATTGGCTCTCGGCAGCAGTTTGCTGTGGCCAGACAAGTGTAGCATTACGAGGGAACAAGTTACTATGGGGGAAGGTTCAAACAGACAATAAGGGAGGCAGATAATGGGAATTGGGTTCCTGTTTTTCAAACCTCTTATCTGCCCCGGCACAAGAAATCCGGCCCCTGCGTTGAATAAAGATGGGGGGTATTTAAAGGGCCAGCTCTGTCAAGAGTGCTGCTGTCATGTCCCTACACGACCACAGCTTGTTCGGTGTCATTTCCACAGATGTGGAGCAAGGGTGCTTGGGTGCTTGGGTGCTTGGGACTTAACTTTACACGAAAAATATCATTGAGGCTAAATGAGAACCCTATATACGATCCCAGGTGAAATAGTATAGATTCACAGCTCTCAGGCAAATCACATGAATTACTCAATGTGTTAATTAATCCCATATGAATATTCTTTCAGATTAAGCCAACAGTGCACAGTTCTACTGTCAAAGATTATTTGTGACATTTCAGGTGTGACCAATATCTATCTGTTCAGTTGCTCAGTGTTGCTGTGTTGCTATATGTATGTTGTGTACCAGCCGTGAAAAAAAGACCTTCCTGGAACAATACATTGAAATCCATCTATTCATTTGAAAATAATTATATAAATTAAGATAATAAACATTCCCCCTCTGACTGAAACGCTCAGCATTAGCACATGTCTCACTAAGCCTCACTCCTTAAAAGCCCAGTCTGCATATATTGACTATGGCAGACCTCAGGTAAGGTAGTTCTCAGGCCATTACATTCTAGTTTTCTGTTTGTGGGTTGGTAGGCATTACAGATATACAAATGTATCAAATCACAGAAAAGGGAGTTTTACATGATATGTTGCCACAACCCAGTCTCACGGCATTTGGTGATATAGTCACAAAATGTAATGTATTGATTCCTGCACACGGACACGATTTCCGATTTGTTTTCGTGTCACAGAGAACGATTTAAAAAACAATGTATTTCTATTGGAGGAATCTTTCGTGCCTGCACCACGTTTCTTGTCAGGGCGAGAGTTGGGTCTTGGGAGGCTGGAAGTTGTGTGGTTAATCAACTTTTCTCTTACTCAATATCAATCCACAATTAAGGTTTTCTTATTGCTATTAGTTTTTTGCCAATACTCAAATTAAAAAGTGTATCTTTTCCGTGATGTATAATATATTATAACACTTTCTCTGTTAGTTTCATTTTGACATAAACAACAGAAGTACAGTGTTGTTTTGTGTCCAGGCTGGTGATTTTTGTCTTGGCTGCTCTGAGTGAAGTGTTTGTGGAGAGTAGGGGCTCAGAATACTGAAATCTGTATTGTTTCATCGTTTTTTCGTTCTAATTTTGTATTCTTTTCTAAACCACACACTGTTATTTACTCAACAATAACACATAATTATCCTTGTGTTTATTTATTTGTTTGAATAATAAACACCAGTTGGAGTCCGTCAGGACCGAGGGTCGGAGCAGCTCATAGTAGTTGCTTTAGAGAATTTTACACCCGGAAGTAAGTATTCTCTCCGCTTCGCTTGACAAACCCCGTGATAGTCCAACCCAGTCTCACAAAAAAACGTGTAATAACTACGTTGGTCCACAACGTAGGACGTAGTATTTCTACAAAAACGCCTCTGAAATTGTAAGATCCCTACGTTTGTTTTCACCATTCATTCCAATTTCTGGCGTCTATGTCACGTGATCTTCACATTTCTCCCTGCAGAAAAAAAAAATATGGCCGAACTTCGTTTTATTTTCGGTGTAAAATGCCTATTTTAAGGTTAGTTTGGCCATTAAAATGCGTTTTTGATGTCATTTGATGCGAGAAATATGAGTTGTTATTTCAGATTATGTGTGCAGTGGATGTACATGATCTTTAATTTGCTAGTTATTACGAAGATTACTTCAGGAAATTGTGTCTATACAACGTTTTCATTGTTACCAAGGTGGTTGCTAGGGACGCTGCTATCGATATTATTTCTGTTATGTTGTGTAACTGTTTAATGGTGTTATCTGTATTGCTACCCCCTTCCCCGTCAACATTAACACATAATTATCCTTGTGTTTATTTATTTGTTCGATTAATAAACACGAGTTGGAGTCCGTCAGGACCGAGGGTCGGAGCAGCTCATTTGCTTTATAGAATATTACACCCAGAAGTAAGTATTCTCTCCGCTTCGCTTTGACAAACCCCGTTTTGGTCCTCAAGCTCTGTGATTGGAGAGTGTGCTCCGAGGGTTACGCCGAGCGTTGAACAGCACTTGAAATGGGATGGAACCACGGCAGACTGTCCAAAACTGGATTTGAACGGGTTTATCAACGCTATGGGAGGTCTATGAAGGTCTACGGGACGCCCTGCCCGTTGAAAACTGACTCTCAAGGGGTACCCTGTGCGTAATAGAGTGACGGGGAGGGGCCCTGACCGACCGTCAACATGTGACGGGATTCCTAAAGCTTTTTGTCTACTAACCCATCATCTAAGGGTAGTTTTCACTATAAGTAAAAAAGAATTTTTGGACGGACACTATAATTTACAGTTTTTTACTATGTTCAATCTGAATTGTCTTTAAAATAAAAAACATCTATATTGATTCTGATTCTTCTACATCCAACTCACAGGTTTATCATTACTTTGAGAAAAAAGATTATTAATGTAACCCTTTCAGAAGGGAAGATATGGTCATTTGTTCTGGGAATGTCATTTTCGAGCCTGAGACCTGAAAAACAGGCTCAGGGCTAAACAGGTTAACGGGAATACACTCAGCTATCAGACAATATTAACAATGTTTAGCCAAACAAAACATAAGGGTAATAACAAAGGCTCTGAATTAGCCCTGAGCGAAAAAATGCTAACACCCTTAGCACAGAACTCACCTTAAAATACCCTTATTACTTATCGTATCTGTACAAACAAGATATTGATTAGCAAGCAGAGATTACACAAATTTGACAGGTATTGGTATCATTACTGACCGATCCAAACTCGCGACATGAGAAGCTAACAAAGACATCACACCACTTAGCATTAGGTAGCCAACACGGCAATATGTCTCACCTTTGTTGTTTTATGATCAAAAGTGGCATTAAACGATAAAAACGCTGCTGTAGGTTAATCCATAGGTTAATCCAATGTTTCTGTGTCACTTTGAAATGATTTCTGATAATCCATCAGCAATAAAACTAGTTTTCAGATTTCAGAGCGTAAAATAGGTTTCGCTTTGGGCAAA
The DNA here is from genome assembly GCA_943591055.1 of Gobionotothen gibberifrons. NCBI lineage: Eukaryota > Metazoa > Chordata > Actinopteri > Perciformes > Nototheniidae > Gobionotothen > Gobionotothen gibberifrons. The sequence goes on from CALSBZ010046798.1 coordinate 407,520, forward strand.
CTGCGTGCGCATAGCTCTCATTTCTCAATGGTAACGTGTGTGTGTATGTGGAAATTCCCCTTCGAACTCTATTGGCTCGAACAGTTCAAAAGAGATGTCAATCATCAACATCGACCAATGGGTTCCAGAGAAACGGCAAATACACCCATTTCCACCCAAATGACCCCAGAGGTTTTTTTTTTTTTGCTAAACCTCTCTAAAAAGGTCAAATGTCATTTGTTTTGCATCAATCTTGATACAGGGTACTTATTATATGTTATAGTTTGGATTCCTAAAGCTTTTAGTCTACTATCCCATCATTCAAGGGTGGTTTTCACTATAAGTAATGGTTTATTTTTGGACGGACACTATCATTTACATTTCTTTACGTTCAATCTGAATTGTCTTTAAAATAAAAAACATCTATATTGATTCTGATTCTTCTACATCCAACTCACAGGTTTATCATTACTTTGAGAAAAAAGATTATTAATGTAACCCTTTTAGAAGGGAAGATATGGTCATTTGTTCTAGGAATGTCATTTTCGAGCCTGAGACCTGAAAAACAGGCTCAGGGCTAAACAGGTTAACGGGAATAAACTCAGCTATCAGACAATATTAACAATGTTTAGCCAAACAAAACATAAGGGTAATAACAAAGGCTCTGAATTAGCCCTGAGCGAAAAAATGCTAACACCCTTAGCACAGAACTCACCTTAAAATACCCTTATTACTTATCGTATCTGTACAAACAAGATATTGATTAGCAAGCAGAGATTACACAAATTTGACAGGTATTGGTATCATTACTGACCGATCCAAACTCGCGACATGAGAAGCTAACAAAGACATCACACCACTTAGCATTAGGTAGCCAACACGGCAATATGTCTCACCTTTGTTGCTGCTGCTTGGCATTAAACGATAAAAACGCTGCTGTAGGTTAATCCATAGGTTAATCCAATGTTTCTGTGTCACTTTGAAATGATTTCTGATAATCCATCAGCAATAAAACTAGTTTTCAGATTTCAGAGCGTAAGGGCAAACTGCGTACGCATAGCTCTCATTTCTCAATGGTAACGTGTGTGTGTGTGTGTATGTGGAAATTCCCCTTCGAACTCTATTGGCTCCAACAGTTCAAAAGAGATGTCAATCATCAACATCGACCAATGGGTTCCACAGGTTTATCATTGCTTTGAGAAACAAAGATTATTAATTTACCCCTTTTAGAAGTGAAGATATTGCCATTTGTTCTGGGAATGTCATTTTCGAGCCTGAGACCTGAAAAACAGGCTTGGGGCTTAACAGGCTAGAGTTATCAATTTCCAGTCTGTGACACAGAAACATCCACTGGGTTAGGGTTAGGGTTTTTTCCATTGCCTCTTAAGCTGTGCAAATGGCTTTTCTTTTACGCACATTGGTGCCAAAAAGGCTGAGGTTCTTTACTTGGTCCATCCGCCTGTGACAGTTGTGTGCGGTTCTGAGAAAGACTGTCTGGGCATTTGGTTGGATTTAGAGTTTCTCCTGCTTTCTCAAATGTGATTTATGTCTTGGTTGTTTGAGCATTTTCTGGTGGATGATGGACTTTGCAATGGTCTTCAGTACTGGTTTGCTTAGCAGCAATATGGACCATCCCCTAGTGTTTTAGGACAGCTGTTGAGGATGCGTGCCAGTTTCCCTCTTCTTGCCCCAACAGAAGAGGTTACATTAGCTGGGAAGAAATCTTACATTAACTGGATGAGAAATGTTTATGTTCACTCTTTGCAACCAAGATCTTGTGCTCCATCAATTGTGCCCATCTTACTGTAGCCTTCAGTAAAACACAAGCATTATGACAATTAAACAAGACCTATGTACTAAACTATTGTCCAATGGATTTTGGTGACTACAGCAGCTTTAACATACATCCAATGTTGATATCTCTGCACCTCTACAGCCCACAATAATAGAATAATAGAATAGAATTGGAAGATGAAACCCTCTTTATTGGTCATACATGTTCATGCACACAGCACACACAGTGACATTTGTTCTCTGCTTTTTACCCATCCTAGTAGTAGGAGCAGTGGGCAGCTATTGTATAATATAATAATTTCACAAGGCTTAAGGAGAGTAAAGGCTAACAAGGTCAAAATCCCCTGAAAAACTATTTACCTCTCCTTACTTGCAGTATATGGTATAAGTCCTCTTGTATTAGACGTCTGAGTGTGATACATGACATATCACCCTTTTCACTGCCACCATCATATTTCTCTTTTAATATTTATAATATGTGATGACAACTTAAAACTGGAAACAGTTAATTAAATACATTTCACTCTTATCAAATGTTAGAGCTGTGAAGAAGGAAGGAGAACGATTCTAGCATCACTTTGAGGAAAACCTTCCTGTTAACTTGAATAAAGCAATGCAATAAAAACAATGCTTGGCTTGACATAATGCTCCAATATATTATTTACCTCAAAGAGCTTTATTAATTGTTTGCCCCTGTTTGTTTTGCTGGTTCCACTTAAACATTATGAGAAATTGCCTGTTTAAAGATTGATAAGGGCTGGGCCTTTGTCTTTGTGTGTGCTCTTTTCTGTGTGTGTGTGTGTGTGTGTGTGTGTGTGTGTGTTCTTTTCTGTGTGTGTGTGTGTGTGTGTGTGTGTGTGTGTGTGTGTGTGTGTGTGATGGTGTGTGTGTATGCGTGTGTATGCGTGTGTATGTGTGTGTATGTGTCTGTGTGCATACATGGTCATGTGAAAACATCCATTGCTTGTGTGTGCACTTATCTCCATACCCAATACTTTCGGACTCCCTTAACGTCTATGACAGTTACTGCCAGAACCCAAAGTGGTTTGTATTTACATTAAGTCAACACTTATACATTAATCCAGCGTGACATGTTAGTGTATACCTTTTTGTCATATCCATTGTGTTTAAAGATAATACTGAGATTTCCAGGGTGTCAGTAGACGGAAGTTTGTCTATGTTTGTGCGGGTCTATCTATCTTGTGTGGTATGAGTTTGACTGATGGTGGAGCGGTGGTAGTAGAGTAGCAGCTGACAGGGTTCTCCTGCAGGGCCCTGCCTTGGTATTGATCGCCTGAGCCTGGCCAGGTGTCAGCCCGGAGAGAGGGAAAGAAAGAACAAAATCAGCCAAGCAGACAGAAAAGCAGAGGTTGAAGCAGAGAGGATGGATGCGGCCGGCCATGTTGACCCCAATGGCGGAGTAGGGCAGGTGGAGACATCGACGGCATCAGCAGTAATGTAGGGATCTTATGGGACAGATGTGAAAAAAACAGGGCTGAACAAGTTCCCGTGCTCATCTGTGGGCATGCACTTTAGGACGTGACTCCTTCTTCTGGCAGAAGCTTGGAACTGCTGCTTCTTTCGATTAAAGGTGTAAGCTAAGGTGGTCAAGGACATTTTAGAGTTGTTCATGCATGTCCTGGAAGCAGACCAACAACTAGATGTAAATAATTCACATCCAATCTATTAGGGGAAGTGTTTCAGCTTCCCTCAGAAAGAGATCGATGATGGGTTTGTGTGGAAACAGTTCTATAGAATTGATGTCACTGAGATCCTGATACGCTGTATTACATGAGGGGATGAATCAGAATCAGAATACGTTTTATTGCAGAGCGAGTTGTTTTGCAACAAAACCAGGATGATAGTGTGGAAGACAGAGCTGAAGACCAACAACAGGATCCTGGCGTTGGCAGAAGCTGGGTGCTAAAGGATTAAGTGGAGGGCCATTTTGACTGCATCTTCAGCAGACCTGTTGGCTCTGTCGGCGGGCGGATACCTTAGCCCGGTTTTTGAGCAGTGCCGACTATCCGCACTGCCTTAAACAAGTAACATAACAGAAATACAGACAAAGGTGGCAGCGTCAGAAATATAAGTTTAGTTTTTAGGCAAAAAAAGATTGAAGACACAGGGCTTGTAAGAAAATATCTGTTACCAAACCAAAGAGATTACACAGAAAAATAGATGTTGTTGCAAGCTCTTTGGGGCGATTGGAGCTGAGACAAAAAAAACTGTGCAACCTGTGCAGTTTTCAGTAACCAGGTTACTATTTTTATCTTGTATACGGGGGTATGAATATCCTGCTTTCTCGTTGCCCATGCAAACATCTTATCCCCAATATGAACTTAACAGATAAAAAGCCTTATAAATGGGTTATACAAGTCAATGTGAGCGCAGTAAATGACCACTGAAAACATTCCATTCTCTCGCGACCAAGGACAAATCCCCTCATCTCCTCTCTCCCTTTCTTCCAAACATTGTTGCTGAGCAGGATTTATTTTCTGGACTTTTTTTTATGTGAGTAGTGTAAACCCAACAGGCTGATGCATTAACAATATCCTCTTTTAAAAATCCTAACCTACCCTCCCTCCAGCCAAAGCATCCAGTCACCTATTTCCCCTGACATCATTTTGTGAGAGTAATTGCGACCCTTCCTCTATTGCTCCCTCTCCACCATCCCCATCTTCCTTTCTTGTATTGTTGCTTTTGATGCCCCTTCCCCTCCTTTGGTAGTTAAGGGTAAGGGCTTAAAGGTGTCTTATCTCAAATGCATCATGGCTTTACCTGCTCCTGGGTCACTGACAGACAGCCATAACCCTCAGAGGAGGCTTTCATTGTGGAAGGTAGATAGGAGCGTATCAGAAACACTGCCCATATGGTTTTCCCTTCCTATGTCTGTATGTGCAGATGTACACAATAGGTATACATGTAATTAAAGGAACCCCCCAAAACTATAAATGAATCTTAGACCCTATTACAATTCCAACTTATAGCCCTATATATGAAAAGCCAAGTCCATATATAAACGGATTTGTTTGGTATGAAAGAACTGGTCTGCAAAGCTCCTACATTACTGGGTGGCTCATTGTCATAACCAACAAACTGAAATATCTGCATGTTTACAAGGCAGTATTACTTATTAGAAGATGTAAAAAGGGCTACATAGAGCTGTTGATCATTTTAAAATGCAGCTTTTTCAACTTATGGTTTGATTATTATTGTCAACATAACGTATTAAGATTCTCTACCAATCAAAGTATTTTAACTTTATTGTGTAGGCATGCCATACAATATATAATGTAATGTGAAGAATATGTTGGCTTTTTTTCTGAAGCCTCATATGTTCCATCAGTTCAGGGATACAGTATAAATTCGGCCAATATGCTGTATGTTTATTATTTTTTGCATTTCACTTTATCAGATGGTCACAGGTTCAAACCCTACTGCAGTCAGCATGTCGTTGTGTCCCTGGGCAAGACACTTCACCCCAAATTGCTCCTGTGGGGATTGTCCACAGTATTGAGTATGTAAGTCGCTTTGGATAAAAGCGTCTAACAAGTAACATGTAATAATTGTTAACCTTTATTTAGCCTTGTAAGCCCCATTGAGACCAAGGTCATAATTCTGTTATTTCCCTGGTTACATATCAAAAACACATTATTTGTAATCCCAAAACAGTCAAATAAATGTGTTCAACCATCACAAGTGATATCATACAGTCCAGCTGTATGTGGGCAACAACAAAAAGCACTTTCTGGTTTGATTGGGAGGACCAATCCTGAAATCTTATCTGGTAGTCATTAGAACTCCATGCAATGAGGGATGTCAGGTAAAGGTTATAATGTACAATACAATTTAATTTAAATGTATATGAATGCTTGGTCCATATGTAATAAGTAACACTTTGTTACAGCAGTGTCAAACTGTACAATATGTCAACCAGCACACACGCCGTGGCCACATAGTGAGGGAGAATTTCTCTGATTAGATTTGTAAATCAAAAACCAATACATATAACATGCAATAATTAATCTGTTTTATATTCCTTGGTTACATTGTTCGTGGAACACATTTGGAAGATTTAGAATGTATTTGTGCCTGCTGCTCCCCACCATTATATGCTTCAATTCATACATCTATTTAGGAGCCCATAAAACAGGCATTGACTACCCATGTAAATTGTGTTCCCCACAATAAATTATATGCATACTTGCAAAAATACATAACTGCTGTCGGTCTCCCCGCTCCATGTCACCAGCATACTAATAGCGCCGTGCTAGGAGGCCAATGATGCCACTTCCATTATTTTTCCATTTAGCCGTAATTTTGTGGAGGAAGTTAGAGTTGGTGAAATTGCTTGTCCCTGCCCTCCCTGTGCCTGATTCCTCGTCTCACAGGCTGGCTCTATATCTCTCATTCAGCTTGTGAGGCACGTGTGGGTTGTTTTCATCCCGGTGAGTGCATAGAAAACGGCAGTGACCTGTGTACTCCTTCGGTTCAGTAGGCGATTTCGTCTCAAGCTGTGGAGACAACAAGCTCAGGGGTTACAGGTCAAGTTATCCCACAGTGAAATGGACACCATGGGAAAGTAATACAGCCCAAAGCTGCTTTGTATGCCTGGCTGACACCAAGTAGATTGATGTATCATAAATCCTTCATTCTACCACAAAGTCCAATAGAACTTGAATTGCATTTTTTTCCTGCTGTATCATACAGATCAGCTCTTTAAATTGCATTGCTCTTGTCTCTTCTGATTAAATCATAATTAAGGAAAAGCTAAGAAAAGTATATGTTTTGTCAGATCAGTCTACCATTTGACGCTAGCTAATCTGGCTAGTAGTTTACTTGTTAAGGCTTCTAGGTACAATAAAAACTAAAAGATGACATGAAAATGTTAACCTTCTCAACTCAGTAAGTCAGTTTACTATTGTAGCAATAATATATACTGTGTTATTGTTTGGTTTGTATTGTACCCTGCAGCGTAAGCGAATCTAGGCTAATTGTAGTTCATCTCTATGTTTGACGGATTATATTTTAGTTTGTCATTATGAGCTTGTCTGGCATACTGTAGAACATTTCCATTCTAGTTTTAGTCATAGTTGAGTCACCAATGCTATCCCAGTCAAGGCAAATTCACAAATATAACCTGGCAAACAAACACATTGGTGACCACATAGCTAACGTCAGCAAGCGTTCGCGTTAACTAGCTTTCATATTAATAAGTAAGCTAGTAAGTATACTTACCGATGTAACTATGTCAATGGTACCGGTGGTCTTTTTTCTTTTTACTCAGAGGATGAAATTGCCAATCCCGTTGCTGCATTCTTTTGTTGGGATTCTGCTGGGGATTTCTATACAATAATCTGCCTATGATTGATTGCTTCATCTGATCTCACTTCATATTTACATGCTGCAGTACTTCCAACTTAATGTAGCAAAGACAAAAACTGTTTCAACTTAACAGCAGACACACACAGAGCTCAGCTTTCATGTCCGCTCTGGAATTGTTGGTTTCAGAGTTTTATCTCATCTGTGGCTCTGCAGAATGAATATTATGCAAGATCATTTAAAAATAATTCTAAATGGTTTCCCTACCCCACCCATAATTATTCAAGAAAGGCTTCAGAACCATAAAATGGCAAAAAAATATTCTAAATTCTTGCCAACACTCTAAGGTCAGTTCCAAAGACAGGAGGTGAAGTGACATTGAAGATAGGCGAAGAAGAGGCCAGTACTTCCAGCTTCACCATGCTGAGAGGAAACGTTTCCTCCCTCTGCTGCCCCTCTTCTCAACACAGCAGTGTGAGACCCTGCACTGTGAAGCCACAAGGGGCAGCAGAGACACACGCTTTGTTACCTGCAGCTTCACTATACTTTGTCTTAAAAATCAGAGGAAATAAAGAATGGCACGTTAACAAACAGACATGGAGAAAGATAAAGAGAATGAAACACAAAGCATGACAGACACACATGTAATAGGACAGAAATAAACAAAAAGCCAACAAAAAAGAACAAATAGAAATCAATGCATAAAAGAGCCAAATAGCAGAAGCAAAGAAAAGCAAACAAAGCTGGAAAAAAATTAAAAAGAAAGACAAAGCATGGAACACACAAAGGAAAAATGAATAAAAAGAAGACAAACACAAAGATGCAAAGAAAACAAACTGTCAAATCATAGAAAATAAAGGAAAAACTAAAAGTAAACATTAATTGACAATAAGAAATCAGCACCAATATGACATGTACAGGTAACTATAATATGTATTTATAAACTGCTCAAACACACGGACACACACAGTTTTACAAGTCAACACACACCTAAACCCAAACTGTCACACCTGCTATCAGCTCTGACTGCCACGCATGACAATTTCTCACTGAGCCTGATCCTAGCAGCAGAGGATGTCAAATCTCTATGCAAATATATATTTAATAGGACTGCAATGCCTGTGTACTGTATTTTTACAACAAGCGCTATCCATTTGTGGACATATACCATACATTCCTGAAGTCAGTTTGTACATCTGAATTTTGCCATCTGTTATATTGCAACCACCTAAAGATAACTATGGTCAGCTTTGCCTCGGTTGCCTTTCCTCGGGTCACTCTTCATTAGCAGACATTTCGCCTGTTTCAAAGTCTTTACACCTAATAGTTTTTAGGTGTTGATTTTTTAAAATATATTTTCTTCATTTATAAAAGACAACACATGGCCGTGCACCGGAATAGCTTTTGGAAATCCTTTTGTTTTATGAACCAAGAAGTTTATTTTCTTTTCCATTGTCCATAAAGCAGAACAAAAACATTTGCCACTATACTGTGGCAAATGTTACTGCCACAGTAGCAGGAGCAGAAAACTAGATTGTAAGGTATACTAAAACACTCTCGCTAATATTTATTTTTTTCAACTCTATAGGTTTATTGTTTGTATTTTATTATATATTCATCTTTATTAGTTATTTTATTGTATTTTATTATATTTTACTTTCTTTTTTTTTTATTACAAAAAAAACACTTCTTTCTCAAGATTTATTTTTAATGTGCAATATAAATAAAGTTTGAATGACTGATTGAATTATTTGGCCTCACTACGGTAAGTGGCCTATAGATCTAAGGCTCAATAGAGTAACAGATACAGGTGTAATATTTTAAACAATCCAATCTCTGGACAAACTAATCTCTTGTTGAATCTGTTTGATTTAGGTCTACCATCACCCACTGGCAACAGTTGTAAGTCGGTCTCTCTATGCTCTCTGTATGACCCCCCTACTCTTTGAGTGACACTCATGACCATTTCTTAGTTAGATTGTTTCAGTATCCTTTCGAAAGTTGTCAGAAAAATGCAACAAGAACACCAGCAAACAAATGTATTGTTTCCCTGACGTTTTTTATTCGGTAAATATTCCTTTTTACATCTCTCTGTCATTTTTTGCACACACTCAAACCGTAAACTAACGCAGTATTTTCCGTGTGTCTCTAAAGGTACATTTGTGACAGAAATGACCGAAAATGAGAGAAGAGCCCTGTGAAGAAAAAAGCAGTTGTAGGTGCAGGTACAAAGCTAGGCAGATAACATGTTGCTAACCTGTAAGGAATCTCCTCTCACTCCTTTTTAAATTAATTTCCCCGTCACTCCTCCACCTCATGCTTTGTCTATCCTAATTTTCCCTGTTTCCCTCCACCATTGATCAAAGCTAAGATCTCTTTATTTTCTTTCTAATCGTCACCCTCCTCCCTTGTCCAGCGCCCCCACTCAACTTATTGTCTTACAGGTTCAGCACAGAGACTTCAGACCAAACCAGCTGCAAAAACACACACACACTCACATCATACACACACACACTCACATTTACTGTGAGAGCTGCATTCCCCTCCCCTCCTCCATGATGGACTGCGATTGGCTCCCACTGTCACAGTGTGTGATTGCAACCTCCGTTTGACCTGCTGGGGATATATGGCGTCCCCGGGTTATCTACATAATGCACGGGAGAGAGGTGCAGGAAGCCATCTGAGAACAAGAGGGGGGAGGAGGGTGAGGGCAGGGGGGAAGGCTGGATGAAAA
>CALSBZ010046798.1:424584-442890 GCA_943591055.1 Gobionotothen gibberifrons
TGTGTGTGTGTGTGTGTGTGTGTGTGTGTGTGTGTGTGTGTGTGTGTATATATGTGTATATGTGTGTACAGTATGTGTACTGTATGAATGTATTTATGTGCCAAGGTTGTTTTCTGCAACCTCCTTACCTCCTGGAGTTTCCATTAGGCCTGTGACCATTCTATAAAATGGAGGTCATATCGGGGCCGTTTCCCATATCCTGCCTCATCCAAAATGCACAATTTTCCCTCAAATGACACACGCATGAGGATTCAGTGGTAGAAGCCCTACTGGAATACAGCATTACTGCTTTTGCATAGTTTAAACGTTGATGAACAAACGATCCAGACTGTCGGAAGAAAATAACATACTCATGTGCTCACGTGCAGCCCTGAATATTAATTCATCTGCAAAACATTTTTTATTTAATTCTAACCGTTGACAGTCCACTTACAGTACATGCATTCAGAGTGTATTAAATAAAAAGTAACTATTAAAATAAAAAACATCTATATTGATTCTGACTTTTCTACATCCAACTCACAGTTTTATCATTACTTTGAGAAAAAAGATTATTATATTTCCCCTTTTAGAAGGGAAGATATGGTCATTTGTTCTGGAAATGTCATTTTCCAGCCTGAGACCTGGAAAACAGGCTCGGGGGTTAACAGGTTAATAGAGTGGTGCAGTGATGATGTATTTCTATAGGCTGACCTGGAAGTTAGCATTGCAAGCTCCTTCGACAAAAAGCAATGGGATTTTTATATTGTATTACAGAATATAGCAGACAATAAGCCTCTTGGCAAACACTTGGCACACTTATTATACTTAACACGCTTAACATGTTTACACCACTTTATGATTTTTTTTAGGTGTTAATCTAATAGCCAGAAGTAAAAATCTAACGTCAGGCTATACATAAACGACATCAATGTCGCATGACTTCAAGTCATCACTGCTAACCAAAGGCGAACTTGTGTCGTTGTGATTGTTTAATTTAGTCACTTCCTATAGCCGTTTCATATGACACATGGGGGGTATTTACTGACTTATATGTCGTAGTTGTTCAGGCATCTAACCAAAAAGCAATTAAAAAAAACATCGACTTCCAGACGAGGGAACCGGAACTCATTTCTGGTTTTCAGACTGTCGTCTTTAACTTCATAATGTAGCCGTACGCTGTATGAGGAGTGTATTGATCTCACACCTCATGAAGCTGTTTTTCGGTTTCAGTTTACAAGTAATGCTGCCTTCATTTCAAAGGTATTAAACTACTTTCATGTCTGTACAGTAATAGGCTATATGCTGCTACCACCATTAGCTGGTTAGCTTAGCTTGGCATAAAGACTGGATGCATGGAGAAGCAGCTAGTCTTGCCTTAGCTAAAGGAAACTAAATCCGGAGTCTCGTTTGATCTGTCCACTCACCAAAGGTTTTTACAGAGCGGTGACTTCCTGACACACCCATGTGACCACAAGGCTTTCTAGTAGATAGGGTACAAAGTGTCCCATCTATTGTCCAATCACCCATCCCCCAGCTCTGCAGACATGTCACCACTGTCACTTTCTAGAATTGTAAAACCTTGTTTGTAGACCGCTGTGCAGTGTTTCTTTATCACAATGTCATGCTAGTTCAGCCTTAGCTTCTGACAGAGAGCAGTCATTTTCCACACATTCACAAGAAGGGTTTTTACAGGAAACACAAACCAAGCTTGGTCTAAGTGTTTGAGGACAGTACATTTAGAGGTGTGCACAAAATACACTCTGCTGCCTGTACTCTGCCTAGCACCTTCCACTTGTGTTGTCCTGTGAGAACTGGAACACATGCAGTGAAATCTGCCTCTATGTTACAAGGATCACTTTTGGCCCCTTACTGCCCATACTGCATCACCCCAGCCGCCCATATTAGGGCTCCAGACATGGGGCTTTATTGACTGGTTTGGGATGGTCCTCTTCAGGATAGCCTACTTATCCTTGAAGCTTGCCTCCATCACAAGAAGATAATCTCCTGTGATTACCTTCTATTTCTCATCTGCTCGCTCCATCTCTTCTCCTCTTTCTCTCTCTGTTTTGTCGATTTTCACTCCACTCCGCTCTGTTGTTACATGACCTACCCCCTTGCCCCCCCCCCCCAACCCGACTACAACCATCCCCTCGCTTTCTTTCTCTCGTTTTCTCTTCAGCTCTTTTTTTTTAGTTTGTGGGTAAAGGTGGTGAATAGAAAAGGCCTCATCTCCAGTGCTGTCTCACTGTGTGTTCTTTTGTACAGGCACTCCTCAGCCAGCTGCCTATTCACACAGTACTGCCAATTAGGACCCCATTCAGAGAGCAAGAGAGAGGACAAGAGATGAGATCGCTTACCCCACCTTTACCCCCACCATGCCCTCCCCCCTCCCTGCTGTAGATATTGTCTTATATTAAAGCTTTTTTTTCCTCGACTCACCTCCGCTTTCCCCTTCTTCTCTCCGATCGTCAGCATTTTCTTGTATGTGCTCTATTTCTATAGGGATTACATTATAATGATTTTTCTCACCTGATACTGATATCAATATGTTATCATTGGAGTTTTGAATTCGTTTTTTAAGGGTCAATATCACGTTTATTTTTAACCTGTTTAGCCCTGAGCCTGTTTTTCAGGTCTCATGACATTCCCAGAACAAATGGCCATATCTTCCCTTCTAAAAGGGTTAAATAAATAATCTTTTTTCTCAAAGTAATGATAAACCTGTGACTTGAATGTAAAACAGTCAGAATCAATATAGATGTTTTTTATTTTAAAGAAAATTCAGATTGAACAACTAAAAAAGTAAAAAACTGTAAATTATATTGTCCGTCCAAAAATAATTTTTTACTTATAGTGAAAACTACCCTTGGATGATGCAGTGTTAATTTTGGCAGCTATTTTTGATTTAGTCTTAGTCTTAGTCTTTAGACGAAAATGGTTATTAGTTTTAGTCACATTTTAGTCATTCCTATCCTTCATAGTTTTAGTCTAGTTTTAGTCGACGAAAACTCAAAACGTTTTAGTCTACTTTTAGTCGATGAAAAATTACATTTTAGTCAACTTTTAGTCAAAATGTTTTCTAACTTTAAACCAATTCAGTTAGGCAAATACAGGTAGGCCTATCTGAAATTGCAATCAATGTGACAGTATCAAGTGTTGAAATTCGTAAAGCAACATTTCACTCTCTTAACACTTTACTTGTGTAATATCTAGGGATGGGTATCGTTAAGGTTTTCTACGGTACTACTAGTCTTATCGATACTGCTTATCGATCCGGTACTTTAACATATTTACATGAGGTACTTGTACTTTACTGGAGTATTTAAATGTGTTGCTACTGTGTACTTCTACTCCACAACATGTATGTAATACCTTTAGTTACTTCACAGATGTGGATGCATGATGTGAAATCTAAGCAAGTGTTAAATCAGACTTTAGTTCCACCTGGAGTAAATTCACAAGCTACCCTGCAGTATACAAAGTCATTCAAACTTGAAGGACTCCAGCATGTGTCCCACTCCCTTCTGAATGCTCCGTCCCCGGCAGATCTCTGTGTCCGCTGCAGCATGTCTATTAGGCCCCGCCCCCGCACACAGAGAGACACAGGGAGATCGCTCTTCTGGAGTGAAGAGAGCGGAAATAATGATATTGCAAGTTAGAAACGTAAGATGCATTTTGACAGACAAGACGGACAATTGGGGGAAAATACCCTGCATTTTGAATGTCCGTTAGTGCACCATTAACACCTTAGTCCCGTCTTGTCTCGTCAACGAAAACTAAATATACATTTCGTCAACGTTTTCGTTATCAAGAATCTATTTTTAGCTCGTCATCGTCTCGTCTTAGTCATGTAAAAAAGGTCGTTGACGAACATTTTTCGTCATAGTTTTCGTTGACGAAATTAACACTGGGATGATGGTAAGGTAGACTAAAAGCTTTAGGAATCCAAAGTACAACATATAATAAGTACCCTGTATCAAGATTGATGCAAAACAAGTGACATTTGACCTCAGACACTGTTTCCTGCAAGATATTGCGGGAGGGCCCCGGTACCGGGGTCTGTCGCGCAGGTTAAATTACCATTTTAAAAGGGGCCCTATTATGCTTTTTGTGGTTTCCTTTTCCCTTAGTGGGATATATAAATGTGTATGCACGTTAAATGTCGGCAAAGACTTAAATCCCAAAGTTCCCTCCAGAGGAAGCTTCCGTAACATAGTGACATCACTATGTAACGTGCGCTTCTATTGGCCAGTGCTCTGGCACATTGTATGTGATTTGCTATGGCACGGGACATCTCTAAGCGGCTGACCAATCACAACAGAGCCGGCCAGCTAACCAAAAAGAGCAGACTTGGCTCTATTTTCAGACAGAGGGTGAAAAGAGGTGCTGCAGCACCAAGACAGTCTCATCCCTGATCGTCCAATAGCAACGCTTGATCAGGGTCCTTTGGCGTGCAGTTGTGACGCGCCGAGTCTCCTTCAGCTTCATAAACGGATGCAAAGAGCTTTCAACTGATTGCAATGTATTCCCATCGGCGGCGGTATTTGACGCTCAGGGAAGCACCGCATCGGTCCATGTCGGTGGCAGTTAAAGGTAATGTGAGCGTCCATTCCTATTGGATAATGGAGAATTTTACACCCGGAAGTAAGTATTCTCCTTACTGTCGATTGATTTTACAGTGATATCTGCACTACTCATCAACTAAAAAACACCAGATTATCCTTGTTAATTACACAACATTGATTGGTTTAAATTGTGTACAATGCTTTTGTATTTTTCCACGTCGGTTCGGAGAAACAAATAATTTTTCTGAGTTTAGGATGGCAGAAGACACTACACTACCCATAATCCTCAGCTATTGTTTAGGACTACACCATGCGCTTTGCTTGACAAACCCTGTGATTAGTCCTCAAGCTCTGTGATTGGATGTTGGAGTGGCAGTGCGCGAAGTTTACGCAGAGCGTCAAACAGCACTTTGAAATGGAATTAAACCCATCGACGGCACACAATCCAAAACAGGACTCGAACGTGTCCACTCCCCACATTTATTGGTCATGCGTACATAGCTACAGTGTAGTTATGACGATGAAAATCTTAGGTCACAGACTCCTCCAACAGCGCAACACAATAAAACAGAAAAATTGTAAAATAGTGACATTGTGCAATAAGAGTCTATATACAAGTCGTTGGAATATGATATATTAGTAGTAGTATAAGTAGCAGCCAGATGAATGTTATGGATGTTGTTTCAAAGTTCAGGTGTTTAACCTGTTAAGCCCGAGAGTGAGCCCGGGGCACTCCCGCAACATCTTGCAGTCATTTAATAAACTATGGATGTTTTATATCCATGTAACGGGAAGAAACTCATCTAACTGATCATTTAAAAAAAAAAATTCTCCAACAAAAACCCCACAATGCTAACGCTGAGCCTCTGAATTAGCAATGAGCAAAAAATGCTAACAGATTACTGCAACGAAATTCACTCACAAAACCTTATTATTTATCTTTTCTGCACATCCAACACATCGTTTCACATCGTGAGATGACACAGAATGGTACATACATTATCACTCAATGATACGAACTCGCGACTTTATAAACAAAAACATACATCAAAACATGTGGCGCTAGGTAGCTAAAAACTGCAACATGGCTCACCTGTGTCGTTGTCTGGTCAGAAGTGGTCTTCAATGGCATTACAATGATAAAAACGCTGCAGAAGTTAATCCATAGGTTAATCCAATGTGTCTGTGTCCCTTTGAAATGATTTCTGATAATCCATAAGCAATAAACCTGCTTTTCCGTTTCCAGATGTCAGAGCTAGAGATATTTTCACTCTGATGCAAAACTGCGTAAGGCAAAGCCCCCACCTTTTTGTTTTACCATGTGTGTGAGTGGGGAGATTCCCCTTCAATTCTATTGGCTCTAACGGTCAGAAAGAGATGTCAATCACCAAAATCGACAAATGGGTTCCAGAGAAACGGTAAAACCCCCATTTCCACCCAAATCACCTCAGAGGTGGAGTTTTTTTTGCTAAACCTCTCTAAAAAGGTCAAATGTCACTTGTTTTGCATCAATCTTGATACAGGGTACTTATTATATGTTGTACTTTGGATTACTAGAGATTTTAGTTTACCTTACCATCATCCAAGGGTAGTTTTCACTATAAGTAATGGACACTATAAATTACAGTTTTTTACTATGTTCAATCTGAATTTTCTTTAAAATAAAAAACATCTATATTGATTCTGAAATGTTCTACATCCGACTCACAGGTTTATCATTACTTTGAGAAAAAAGATTATTAATTTAACCCTTTTAGAAGGGAAGATATGGTCATTTGTTCTGGGAATGTCATTTTCGAGCCTGAGACCTGAAAAACAGGCTCAGGGCTAAACAGGTTAATAGTCTTTTAGCCTGTGGGATGAAACTGTCCCTGAGTCTGGTGGTTTTAGTCCGGATGCTGCGGTACCGCCTGCCAGACGGCAGCAGACAGCACAGTTTGTGGCTAGGGGTCTATTATAATCCTGAGGGCTTTCTTTAAGGTTAACCTGGTATTTTCACTCCACTACATTTATTGTAGTTACTTTACAGATTTGGATTAATGATGTGAAATATAAACAACCCTTAAATCAGACTTTAGTTACACCTGAGTAAAATGTAGGGAAGGTTATTGTCAAGTGCCAACAATCAGGCGAGATATTTGATAGTGGGTGCTTGAGAAGACTACAAATGTATCTGGCAGATCCCTATAAAGCATATTCATTACTCGTTATTCTCTAATCGTTCATTAAAAACTGTATATAATGGCTATTTTGCACATCCCTTTCAAGATTTCAAGATTTGCAAAGGTTTATTGACATATCATATACATAACTACACCGTAGTTATGAATGAAAAACTTGGGTCGCAGGTTCCTCAACAGTGCCGGACATCAATATGTATGTACCTCCACCATTAAACTGTCGTATTCTGCACATTTCTTATTCTATCTACATACATCTTATAGGAGTGTAATAAATATGTATAATATTCCTCAACAGTGCAATACAAGACATATATATAATCTGAGGGATGAAACCCCTCTTTAATGGTCACACATGCAGAGCACACAGCACACACAGTGAAATTTGGCCTCTGCATTTAACCCATCCTAGTACCAGGAGTCTAGTACCAGGAGTCTAGTACTAGGAGCAGTGGGCAGCTATTGTACAGCGCCCAGGGAGCAATGGGAGTGGGGGGGAAGGGGATTGTCCGGTGCCTTGCTCAAGGGCACCACGGCACAGGAGGTGAACTGGGACCTCTCCAAGTAGCAGTCTACATTCCATATATAGGTCTGTTCGGGGACTTGAACCGGCGACCCTACGGCTCACAGTCCCTACGGCTCACAGTCCCTACTGACTGAGCCACTGCCGGACAACCACTGCCGGACATCAATATGTATGTACCTCCACCATTAAACTGTCGTATTCTGCACATTTCTTATTCTATCTACATACATCTTATAGGAGTGTAATAAATATGTATAATATCGGTTAACATAAGTGCTTCAACATAGTTAACATTGCAGGAAAGTTGATTGTCAAGTCCCAAAACAAAATGTTGGAGAAATACTGTTTTCTCCACTCTTTGGGTTGTTTTAATGCACTGATATGATGTGTAGCTCTGAAACGTGTACGGCCTTGCAGCTGCCTCTTTATGATAAGAGAAGGCAGAGCATTTCAGGTTGTTGATATAATCTGAGGAGACAAGCACATACTTGTTGTCTCCTACATTATCTCACATTGCTGGGAGTCCAGAAGTCGCAGATGACCAATCCAGATGACCCATCTTTCCGACACCCGCGTCCAACATTCCATTTACCCGCGGCCACCTCGTTTTACGGCTTTGTTCTCCGTGTTTTGGACTGTATAAGCCTGATGTTTTTGCTGCTCCGTTGAGCAACATACCTCATGTGTGTGAGTTAACCCATATCCTTCTTGCAAGAATAAACTAGAACCTGATTATTGATTCTCAACCTGGTGTCGAGTGATATTTTCCTAACACAAACCATGCAATATATTAGACTTTAAGTACTTTGTCAGGCTTAATATTTATCTGTAGATACCCCCAAAGCTTTTTGCTTATTTAAAAGAAGACTTAACTTAAAGTATTATTTAATTTTTTAATAAAGCCTAATTAGTTTGTCTGTTTTGCACATCCTCCTATTAATATCTGTGTACATCCTGCGCTAAACTGTTTTATTTTAGATATAATTTACAGTATCTTCTTGATATTTTTGATTCTATATTTCTATCATTGACCTTCTACTTCCCCCCTATTTTGCATGTACTCTTAATATTTAAATGTTTTCATCAAATATAACACATTCAACAAAACATGCAGCAGACCTTAGGCAAGGCAAGGCAAGTTTATTTATATAGCAACTTTCGACACAAAAACGAAAGACATTAAGACAAAGGCATTTAAAAAGCAACACAACCTACCTGCATTGCAATTACTCTAAACGTGTAATAACGTGCTTTAACCAGTAGGTGGTTTGGGTTAAAAAGCTGTCAAGTTTACAGTGTTAACACAATAAAATATACTGCTGTTTCCGGTTTAGTTTACGACGGATATATTTTGTGTCCACACATATATTGTTTTGATATTTGTAAGACAAAAGCGATGGAAAAAACCCACAGCAACACAGGTCTTAACACGGCCCAGCAGTCTAGTTAATAAAAAACAATAATATCAAAACAAAATATTACTACTAACTTTATTGTGAAATTAAAACAGAACGGTAAAAGAATAGTTTCCGGTCTATTCTGAGGCCCAATCTCTGTAGATAAATAAAGAACTACGACAGATGTGTAATATTTAATGCATCCACATCATTTATTACAATGCATTCATGTGATGACTTTCAAAGAGTAAAGCAAGCACTAGCTGGATAAAGTAAACGATTTTATCTTTTACAAAAGTTTTTTTCACATGGAATGCAGTTGGAGGTCAACCAATCACAGAGCTTGAGGACTAATCACGGGGTTTGTCGAGCAAAGCGCATGGTGTAGTCTCAAACGATAGCTGAGGATTATGGGTAGTGTAGTGCCTTCGGCCATCCTAAACTCCGATACAACTTTGTTTCTCAGAGTCGAAGGGGAAAAACACAAAACCATTGTGCACAATTTAAACCAATCAATGTTGTGTAATCAACAAGGATAATCTGGTGTTTTTTAGTCGATGAGTAGTGCAGATATCACTGTAAAATCAATCGACAGTAAGGAGAACACTTACTTCCGGGTGTAAAATTCTCCGTTATCCAATGGGAATAGACGCTCACATTGCCTTTAACTGCCGCCGACATGGACCGATGCGGTGCTTCCCTGAGCGTCAAATACCGCCGGCGATGGGAATACATTGCAATAACTTGAAAGCTCTTTGCGTCCGTTTATGAAGCTGAAGGAGACTCGGTGCGTCACAACTGCACGCCAAAGGACCCTGACCAAGCGTCGCTATTGGACTATCAGGGAGTGAGACTGTGTTGGCAGCACCAGCATGAGACAAATAAAAACTTTTTGAAAATGAAAGGATCTAAACATCTGACAGCAGAGGCACAAAATACAAATATGAACCTGAAAATGAGCAAATGTCCTCAAGTCATCAAGGATTTACTCTTTTACCACTTAAAGGAGGGGTAGGTAAGTTTGAGAAACCGGCTCGAGATACACTTTTTGTTATATTCCATGGAATGCTCTTAATATCCTGATAGCAATGCATATTCTAGGTGCTTTGAAAAAAAATCCATACAAATATTTCATCTGTGGAAGCCGTAATACTGTAAAAACTACGACCAATTATTTTAGCCGGGCCGGCTAAAATAACTGGTTGGCCGACCTGTCTGTCAGCCTTCAATCTCGTGCACACACACACACACACACACTCGTGCAGTCATTGCGTGTGCCGTCATTGGGGCATCCGGGCAGCTTTTGCTCAGTCGGCAGAAGCAGCCGCTGCAGGACACGTTCACCATGGCAGAGTTTGCTTCAACATCGTCCACCGGTCGCAAAAGAAAAACTGTAATGGAGCAAATTATGAAGAAAAAGAAAGTGGGAACTAGGAGAAGTCAAACCAGAGTCAATATCGGAGTTGCTTTTCAACGATGGCGACTACTTATGGAGCACACCGGGCCGGAGCTGACGCCATGCTCGGCTCTTTTTCTCTTGGACTGTTGTGAGCTTATATGTGGATCTGGGTACCGGTCGCGTATCTTCCAGACACAGCAACTGGGAATAATCACTCTGTGACCCTGTTCCAGGGCTCCATATTGCCACACAACAAATTGTCTGTATGCAGCATAGCTGAACTGTATGTTGCTCTCCCCTGTGTGTCCCAATGTGTCACCGATAATAACAAACAAACGCTAGGTAGCATAGCATTTATATTTACTCATTTAGCAGACGCTGTCTAGCGTAGCTAGGTACTGTATTTCGTTCGTCGACAAACATGATAGATGAATACGCTAAATATTTCAAATAAACATTCAAAACCAACTTGGGCTGTGTAGTATTGATAACCTTTTTTTTGCCTGATATGTAACGTTACGTTCTAAGGATAGAGGGTGTCGTTTTTCTCATATTGATATTCTGAATAATCTGTCCTGTTGTATTTGCTGTAAAGTGTCCCTACTGTAGGCTATTTTTATTATATGTACAGCACTTTGGCTGGATCAAAAATCGTTTATAAATGTGCTATATAAATAAAACTTGATTTGATTTGGTTACCGCAGCCTGCTCTCGTCAGCTAGACGTAACATTTGTAATACATTTTCACAAAACAAACATGCTAACTTCAAAAATATAAGCACTGACAATAACTTTGTTATACATTTGTTTTACATTCATTATCATGATCTTGGGTGTTGTGTGCGCGTTCATGTGTGTTGGAGGAGGTGCTCTGTAGGAAGTCTGAAGGAAGGGGCGGATTCTTTTCGGTTGTGTACTTTTGAATTTTTGTGCACTCGAGCCGGTTTCCCAAACTTACCTACCCCTCCTTTAAATTAAACAAAATGGAACTTAAAGGAGGGGTAGGTAAGTTTGAGAAACAGCCTCTAGTGCACAAAAATTCAAAAGTACACAGCCGAAAAGAATCCGCCCTACTTCCTACAGAGCACCTCCTCCAACACACATGAACGCGCACAAGATCATGTTAATGAATGTAAAACAAATGTATAATAAAGTTATTGTCAGTGCTTATATTTTTGAAGCTAGCATGTTTGTTTTGTGAAAATATATTACAAATGTTACGTCTAGCTGAGGAGAGCAGGCTGCGGTAAACCAAATCAAATCAAGTTTTATTTATATAGCACATTTATAAACGATTTTTGATCCAGCCAAAGTGCTGTACATATAATAAAAATAGCCTACAGTAGGGACACTTTACATTAAATACAACAGCACAGATTATTCAGAATATCAATATGAGAAAAACGACACCCTCTATCCTTAGAACGTAACGTTACATATCAGGCAAAAAAAAGGTTATCAATACTACACAGCCCAAGTTGGTTTTGAATGTTTATTTGAAATATTTAGCGTATTCATCTATCATGTTTGTCGACGAACGAAATACAGTACCTAGCTACGCTAGACAGCGTCTGCTAAATGAGTAAATATAAATGCTATGCTACCTAGCGTTTGTTTGTTATTATCGGTGACACATTGGGACACACAGGGGAGAGCAACATACAGTTCAGCTATGCTGCATACAGACAATTTGTTGTGTGGCAATATGGAGCCCTGGAACAGGGTCACAGAGTGATTATTCCCAGTTGCTGTGTCTGGAAGATACGCGACCGGTACCCAGATCCACATATAAGCTCACAACAGTCCAAGAGAAAAAGAGCCGAGCATGGCGTCAGCTCCGGCCCGGTGTGCTCCATAAGTAGTCGCCATCGTTGAAAAGCAACTCCGATATTGACTCTGGTTTGACTTCTCCTAGTTCCCACTTTCTTTTTCTTCATAATTTGCTCCATTACAGTTTTTCTTTTGCGACCGGTGGACGATGTTGAAGCAAACTCTGCCATGGTGAACGTGTCCTGCAGCGGCTGCTTCTGCCGACTGAGCAAAAGCTGCCCGGATGCCCCAATGACGGCACACGCAATGACTGCACGAGTGTGTGTGTGTGTGTGTGTGCACGAGATTGAAGGCTGACAGACAGGTCGGCCAACCAGTTATTTTAGCCGGCCCGGCTAAAATAATTGGTCGTAGTTTTTACAGTATTACGGCTTCCACAGATGAAATATTTGTATGGATTTTTTTTCAAAGCACCTAGAATATGCATTGCTATCAGGATATTAAGAGCATTCCATGGAATATAACAAAAAGTGTATCTCGAGCCGGTTTCTCAAACTTACCTACCCCTCCTTTAATATCACTCCATCTTTACAATTAAAATTAAGTTGGTTAAACTTAATTTAGATTTTAAAGGTGAAAGCAATTATGTTTGTAGTACTGAACTAATTGAGTTAATCAGATTATAAATGGGTACTCGGATTAATTTAATAATAGATCAAATTGGAAATACTTAAAAAGATCAACGCAAATTGTTATCTCAATTTATTTAAGTAGAGCCGGTGTGTTATTTTTTTTAGAGTGCAAGTTCGCCAAATCTAATAAAATATCATTCAATATAACAAACAAATCTGCAATAAAGTAAAAAGCCTTTGGCCGCTCAGAAGGTAGAACTGGTAATCCAGGCCTAATCATATCGGAATGGTCCTCCACAATTGAGTTACAATCGCAGATGTATCGACGATATAAAAAATCGTACTATTTCTACTTCTATTTAGTCGAGATTGAACATTCATGTCAGTTAGCAGTTGTATAGTTCATTGACTAAACTTACATCTTAATCTATATTCAGGACTGAGCTGTAGTGTCTTTTGAGTAAGTATTTTACGAGGGACGAGTGTAACTGACAAAAGTTGGTCCTTCACGGAGGTTCCTCTCCACTCTGTCCTCTTCTCGCCTTAAATTAATTTAATTATGCATCACATTTAACTTAGGGAAATAAATACAAATATTTAACGGTATTTCTCTTTACCTTAAGCTAAATAACTCAAATGTGTGTCCAAAGTGATATATGGTTGATCCTTTTTATTTTCATTCCTTTGAAGCTGTGTTGAGCAACATATGAAAATTGCATGATTTTTAGGATCCGCTATTTCAAAGGAGTATTTGCATCATATTGGGCAACCATCCAAAATCCCTAAAAATGGATCTTAGCAGGCATGTAAATAATCTTTTGTCAGTTTGCACAACAGTAAGCCATGTATGTCATGATGGACCATAGCTGGATCTGGTGGCAGAGCTGAAGAGGTTGACTTGAATGTATGTATTTGTTACACCCCTAAAGGTTTAATCAACACGCACACCAACTTACACATCCACTTCCTTGTGTTGGCTGCCCACACTCACACCCCCACTACAATGGCCCTCTAATCTCGCTCCGGAGAGCAATCATTAACAGGCCGATTCCACTGTGGCTGAGATGGGTGGAATAAAAAGAAAGAGGAATGTAGGGAGGGGCCTGTAATGGATACTGGGGCCAGTAATTAGGCACCGGGTCCCGTGTTAAAGTGTCGTGACTTTGGGAGAGCCATTTAGCCTGCTAATGAGTCTCTAACAGTTTATTGATGCCACTTCTCCCATCACTTTTCTGACGCTCGCTTCCCTTCAGCCCATTTTTCCCTTTGCCCTGTGGGACTCCCCGAGCAACCATTGTTGCTAATTAATTGAAATTAGGACAGATCAAATGCATTCCAACTTTTCTCATATGAGCAGAAGTACCTGGGGGAATGAAATTCCAATTTAGAAACTTGGAGATTTCTGTCCCGCCCCTTGAACGTTGTTAAACGAGGACTCTTAATACGGGTGCGAGGCACTAATGCATCCGAGTAATAGACGCTAATCTAGGGACCATTGTGGCCCTATTGTCCAACTTGATTCATGGTGATTCAGAGGCATTTGTATCAATGTGGTACCATAGTTCTTTCTTGATTGCTTTGCCTCAGGGCACTTTTTCTAAGTGTCCGTGGCAATTGCGTTCTCTCCAGCAAGGTAATGAATTAAGACTTTTGATTACAGAAGTTGTGTTCCCTTTTCCTCACTTGCCTGGTCGTTTTGTAAAGTGCTTCAGGACACTGTATGTTATGATCCTTGTCACAGTGGAAAGTATTTTTCACATTCATTGCCTTGAAGCTGTTGTGGCATGTGTGTGTTCTTTCCTACTACAAATACACTCAAAACTTTTGCATTAAATGAGGCTTAAAAAACATGGCTTAGTGAGATCAGCAGTTCTCGGTGCAGAACTACTGAAGAGGTTCCAAATCTTAATAATTCGATGTATGATCGATGATGAGGAGTTGCTTAATGCAGTGGTTCAGCAATCCAGTCAGCTCTTGTCTGAAGACAACTACTATTTAGACCAAGTAGGGCATGATTTAATATGTTGTTGCTTTTGCGTGATTGAATCTATTCTTAAAGTATTTCAAAGCTATCTTTTAGGAGACGGACAACATATAAAGCATTACATCTTTCCAAAAATGTGTCATAAATAATTTAGATGTACATTAAACCAAAAATAATATCCAAATCCCATCGTCACTTTAGCTTCGCCAACTTATCCCACCTTGAAATAGGACCAAGCATCGGGGCCCTTGTAGGCATTCCGATTTTGCTTTGGAATCTAAATAAGCTTAAAGGTCCCATGGCCATTTCTACTGATCATAATTCCATTGTTGAGGTCTACTAAAATAGATGTATGCTGTGCAATTTTCCAAACTCACATTGGTTTCTCATACAGCATCTCTGTATAGTATGTGTATTCACTCTCTGTCCTAAACGGCTTGTTGGAGCTCCTGCCCCCCCTCCCTGTGAGCCCAGTGTGCTCTGATTGGTCGGGACGTTGAGAGGCTCGTTGCTGCGAGCTGCTGCGAGGAGCGGACAGGCTTCCGTGTCGGCAATAGATACGGCGAGAACAAGCGAAACTCATCCTGAGCACACACAAACACTCACAGCCGAAGTAAAAACAATAAGTGTGGCTTGATATTGAGTAAGAAAAAGGTTTATAACGCTGTGAGCATGGGTCTGCGGAGAGCATTTCTCCGCGATCCCAACGTAGTAGCCCGAAAAACGTTTACCCATTTAAACAGTCGTGGTAGATACCTTGTTTGTTTTAAACATCATAAATACACAAACAACAATGAATTCTTACAGGTTGTGTACCCGAATCTCCCGCTGGTCCAAACAAAGTAGGAACAGCATCGTTCTTCAGTGCCCTACGCTGTACATATCGGGCATGAATCGCTGAAAGGTTTGGGAAGCTTTGTTTCGTGAAAGGCTGGCAGAGGGTGTGGCATCTGGGTATCCCCACGTCAGAGTACCCAGGAAGAAAACAATGGAAAATGAGAAATCTCCAACGAGGCGTTTTGGGGAGGTCTTTTCTGTGTTAGAGTTTTACTCGCTACAGGGTGTACTTAGAGGGTTTTTGACTCTGCAGACCGTTTACATGCATAAAAACCTTCATAACACACAAGGGGGCGGGTAATAACCGGAAAAGCATGACATGGGACCTTTAATTTAAATGTCAGGAATCCTGATTCGGGCAATATGTCCGTGTACATGAACCACCGGTTCTTTGGTAGGTTCTAAAGATCACTTTCGAGTCTAACTGCCTTTAATATAAGCAGAAAATCTTCTCATGGTCCTTCAGTTTAACCCTTATAACAGCAGCTATGTTGCAGGGTGTTGTTTTACCCAGCTGAAGGGGCGTGTTCTGGTGGGGATGTGACGTTAGCACACATATTAAAGGTCCGTACACCTACACAGATGTTTCCACTTACTCTGCTTTAACACCTGGGTGGAGCATGGCTATGTAGAACCTTTACAGATGAAATATTTAATATTATTTATTTGACTAATTATCGTAATAAACATAATACTAAATAGCCATATGAATAGAAACGAATCAGAATCATAATAAGATATCCTTTATTTCTACCGCAGTGTGGAAATGTATGGCATTACAGCAGCTAAAAAGGCAAAACAGTGAAAGACTTTATAATTAAGAATTACATAAAGGAGAGTGCACGTTGCTAAAAAAACAATATATACACTAAGGCGAACCAATTATGTACACCATGATAAGAAAACAAGTAACAATCTCCTAAAAAATTGAAGTGAAACTATAAAGTATTGAAGGAGCCGTACGCTAATTGCACATGAGTGCGTTGAACGTTAAATAAATAAAGATTGAGATTGAACACAAGCATTTGTATTTGCATTGCGCAATGGGTTTTTCTTTGTGTTAAAGTGCACAACACAAGATAATAATAAGTTCAAGTCACAAGAAAAGGCCAGAATAGACAAAGCTTTTTAAAACAATTTTAAGTTTGGTGTGAATTTGGTTCGTCTTGAATATTTAGCACAGTTAAACACAGTTAACACATGTTACATCGTAATCGCTACTGTCATTTCACAGTCATGGTATGGATACATAAAAAGCATACAGGTTTGGAGAAAAATATAATATAAAGGCCAACAGAGCACTTAGATTTGAATTCCGTCCTCCTGCCATCAGCCATCATTAAGACACTTACTGACTTTTTATCAACAGCCACACTGAACACTGCACTGTTTTCCAGCAACACACACTCACATTGAGTTGTCCCTATACACACTATGTTACAGTGTTGGCCATTTAGCGGGGGATTCCCAGGTTCACTTCCTGCTTCTTAGATTGTTGAGGCAACGATTCAAAAACGTAGCTACCAGGAAGCACCAGGACATCTCTGCTGTGTGTAATACAGTGAAACAATGAATTCAATTATACTGAACTACATTTGTATTCCACATGGTACCATCGACTCACAGTCACCTGATGATGTTACATTGTTCAGTAAGGGAGGAGAAGTAGATGTCATTTTAAGATATGTTATAATGTTAAATAATATATTTGATTCAAACCATAAAAGGGAACTACGTTTATACAAAGCAAAGTCATTTTTTAAATATCATTTATTTTTATGTGGCAATTTGGGGATTTTTTTGTGATACCATAAAAAAATACATTTAGCCAGACAGTTGACCAATGTTCATTTTTATATAAGAACATATGCTTTTTAATTCAACATTTTCTTACAGATAATGAAGAAGAAAAAACACTTAAAACATGTTTAGACATTTATCTTAACAATTCAAGTTGTCTTGTTGTGAAAAACTACAATTTGTCTACATCACTTTACAATAATAAACCTAATAGTATAGTTCTGCTTACTATTGTCTTACCATACAGTGGAACAACCTTTAAATCTATCTAAACGTGTTGAAATCTACATACAGTATGACCTTCTTATTCAGTATAGCCAGTAATCTTTACTATGGTTACAATGTATTGCCCACATATAAAAGTTGTAATATTGATTTACTTTTAATGTTTTTTTTGTATGATTCTAGGTTTTTGTCTCATCCTCCTCTTATTCTTAGAGAGTACAGTACAATGAAGGCACTTTACTTGAGTATTTTCAGATGATGCTAATTCAAACCTTTGATCCATTACTTTCTGAAGTCAAATGTTGTCCTTTTTACCTTCATTTTACATATTTAGTTACAAGGGACTTGGCAGGTTTAGGTGATTAATACAAAATTCGAATCGACACATGTTATAATATATTATTATCTGTTCAGCTATCCAGTAGTGTATTAAGTCATTCAAATAAACCCCACCTTAACCAAGTGCAACATTGAAGTAATTCATTCATAAAAGCACCAATCATTTGAAAGATATCTGGACATCTTTCACGAGTACTTTTACTTTTGGTACCTAAAGCATTTATTTTAGCTTATACTTTTTTACTTTTACTTGAGTACAATTTAGAATGCAGAACCTTTACTTGTAACTGAGTATTTTTACACTGTAGTATTGCTATCTTTACATTTGTAAATAATCAAAGTACTTCCAGCTCCTGGAATTAACATAACACTAATAAATAAAGCTGTGTGTTTACAGATGCTATCACCTCTCTTCAGACTTTTCTATCTGTTCAGCCACAGTGTGTCAGCCGTACAGGCAGAATTAAAGGCACGGCACAGGGAGAATGGCTCAACTGAGGGGGTTGGGGGGAAAGCGTAGCCGTATGTCTTCTTTAAAAGTCAATCCCTCCCTCTTGTGTACTGATTAAGAGGCCTTATTGGCATGTACATCTGCATTAACACGGCCATCGGTGACCCTCTGAGTGTGTGTGTGTGTGTGTGTGTGTGTGTGTGTGTGTGTGTGTGTGTG
>CALSBZ010046798.1:444276-469630 GCA_943591055.1 Gobionotothen gibberifrons
CACACACACACACACACACACACACACACACACACACACACACACACTTTCTGTGAAAGTGAGTGTGTTTGTGTAGGAGGGTTATTTTTGTATATTTAACACAAGATGACAGCCATTGAAATTGGTTATTCCACAATACATTCAATTATATTGTTTCCAGAAAAGTAGAATATAGTGTTTTAAAGAAATAAACAGGGATTGAAGATGGAAACATACAAGTGGACAAAAAACATAACAAGCATTTAGCTTCCATTATGCATTTTTCTATAAAATATCTACTTTTCAATTAAAGACAACCCTGGGATAAAGGACATTTCCGTATGTCATTTTGACCAAAAAACTGACAATGACTGGGAAAATGCTTTCCAGATCAATGCATCATGTATGATCAATCAAGTAAAACTTTCTGTTACTGAAAAAAAGCCAATGTTTTCATGTTAATTTTGTTGGTGAGTTTAATATTGTGATGGTTAAAATATCTCCCTGATCAAATATAAAAAACAAACTGATAAATACACCGGTGAAAGCCACGCGATGTGATTGAAACCCTATAGAAAAGGTATGAAATGGACCAGTCTGTATGGTTTTGTCAAAAACAATATCATCTTACATGGAAGCAAAATTCATGTGGAGAAACAGGATTCCCAAACTGACAATCATGGAGAGCACGGAAACTGATTTATTACAATTATTATTTTATTAATGAAGAAACAAATTGAGAACAAAGTAGAAATTGGTACGCTTAACTGGAAAAGACTTGGAAATATGGGAAAGACTTCAAATATTTAGATGAAAATTAGAGAATATATTAGGAGGCAGAGAAACAGAAGAGCCATTAAACAAGGGTAAATTGAAAAATAAGGGATTTTATCATTTTCGAATCATAAATCTAATCGATAGATTTATGATCGATAGATTTATGATTCGAAAATTATAAAAGTAGGGTAGACATGTGGAGATTATCCGACTGAACAAAACGTGATCCGTCTCTTAAATGTGTGTCAACCACAGACCTTATTTCGAGCTATTTTCCAAAATCCTATGGAGAAATTGCATTGTTTTTTTGTCGAAGGAACCAATGTGCAGCTTACTTCCGGGTTTTAGGACGCGTCACTGTGGCACTATAAAGTATATCGTATCGTATCTACAACAATAATATGGTGTGTAAGGGGTTAGGGTTAGGGTTATGGTTAGCATCTAAACTGGCCTTCCAGATTGTCGGTCTTTTCTGAAATTGATATCAAAATGTTGCAAATAGTGTCCAAATCTGTCCTGGTACAATGGCAATTTTTGGACCCAGTTTAGCATGACATTTTAAATAATCAAATTCCTTTTAAGTCATTTCTATTCACACTTTGAGATCCTAGGTTTGTTTTGATAGATCCTCGTTCCTGTTTAAATAATTTGCTATGTTCCAGTACTTTTATGCAAACTATCCAATTAAAATATTGCCCAAATTCAAAGCTGAAAGCCTAAGTTGACCACTCTTTCCCCTTGTCAAGATACATTTACACCTCTTTACCATAAAAAATACAAATCAGCAGGCTTCGTCAACATGAAAAAAAAAGTGTTTCCCCACAATCCAAACCCAATCCCAAATCAGAGTGTGTGGATTGACAAAGTGGTCACTCCTAGAATCTGATGAGGCCTGTCATTTCCCTCTGAGCCCTGATGAGGGCTCATCCACACTGACGCACGTCATTAGAATATGAAAGAAGAAATAAGAGGGCAAAAGTTTCCTGGAAGGCTTTCATAAAAAACTTTTCTTGATTGGGACATTTTGAGACTGTCATTTCCTTCCCCGGCTTCCTGTCGCTGTTGACGATTTGAAGCGTCTGGTGATTGTTTGTCAGTGTCCGAGGCGATCCGGCGCCTGTTTTGCAGCTGTCTCTACGGATGGGAAGTGGCCAAATCAATCCTGAACTGTCAGGCGACGTGGTGCAGGTGCGTGAAGGTGGGAGGGTTTGAATTTACATTTATATATGAATGTAGATGCCAGAGGCAGCGCTCACATCGACATGTTAAGACGTTGACATGCTAATCACAGGGCTAGTGGATGCCACCTGTCCAGCAAGGTGACGGGATGTGGCGGCCAGAAAAAAGACACACGCGCACACATTTACACACCCTCACACAGGGTAACATGTATGTCCTGCTCCAACAGATAACTAGCCACACAAGCTGTCACTCTGAGAACACACAGGAATATTAAAATAGGCGCCTGTGTGACAGTGGAGCTGCTTTCGCTGTTGGCTGACGGTTACCTTCCCTTTGCATTTCTGTCTCCCCCTCTTTCCCCACACACAGATCCCCCACTGCAGATTGATATCCCCCTCTCTATTTCACTGTATGAATAGAGTGGTGCAATATGAGTCCTAAACCTGGAAATTGGTTAGCATCACTTGTCTTTTCTAATGGGTGTTTGGCTTGATTCCCCAAATAATGGCTGTGGTTAAGACAAACTTGCGAGATGTTGAACCAACCGTCTGGTACATTTCTGAAGTTTTGATACGTCTTAAAAACGGCGGATGCTAACAAGTGGCTAAATGAGAAGACATCATGCCTAACAGAAGTTCACCTTTAGCTTAGCAATGTTGATGTTATTGTTTTTAGCATAAGAATAGCTATTAATTTCTGCAGAATACATTTATGCTTCTGCTATTATAAAATTGGTGGTGATGCGCAGCCATGATGTAATTCATTTCTATACGGTTAGCTTTGGCAAGAGCCATGCTAGCTTAGCCTAACATTATCTTTTTACTTCTGTCAATTGAATTTCTAATTCAACTATTATAAAAGTGGTTATGTGAAGATGATCCTGTTTAACAAAACGTGTACATATAATATACTTGTGTTTGTCACAGAGCGAATGGAACATTTCCATTAATTTTGTCAATGTAGCCCTTGCGATGTTAACTTTCGGGTTAGCCTATACAAATACGTCACCACTGCACCACTTTATACTCTTTCTGAATGTGTCCCTCTCTGCTCAGGACATCATGCTATACTTCTTTCTTTTTGAAATCCATTCATTTTGTTTTTATCTCTCATTTTCCACACCTGAAAGTTTGAGCCAACTTGAAACAGGGCACCCGTATCTCTTGTTTTTTCAGCAGTGTGGCCTTTGACCTTTCGGTCCCGACTTCTAGTATGGTTGTGTCTGGCCAAGCTGCCGAAACTGACACAAAGCTATCAGTGAAAGCCAACCATCAGCCCAGAATGATAAGACCTGATCCCAGTCTGATCTTTGAACCCCTTGAACTTCACAATGACCTTAAAATTCAGAGGGCCAAAACAATCACAGCCGAAGCAACATTTTGGAAAACTAAAGAAAGAAACATGTAAAAAATTGTAAAATGGTAAACAAATTCATGCATGAAAGTGGATAAAATATATATCAACAACAATAGGCGGGATTTGTGTTGCCCCAGAATAAATAATAATCACTTTTCTTTTCCCCTAATATTTCCTCTGGCATCATCAACGTCATCATTTAGCTCTTGTTAAACTGAACTAACACATAGTAGAATAAATACTTTGTTAATCCCACATGAACAGAACCTATACATTACACACACATATTTTTACATATTTCGTTTTTTTGTTCTGTAGAGGAACTTGAACCAATTAACATTCACTTAATCAGCAAAGTCCTTATGGACTGAGCTTCTGTCTTCCCCTATACAGCAGTCCTTTCTCTAGTGTACTCCAGGAATGACACTTACATATGTTTACATTTTTCAGAAAGTCTTGATGAACTGGATCATGGAGAAGCTTTCTCTTAGTATTTACAATTGGAAATTCCTGTAAGCAAGCATGGCATCTGCTGTGAAGATAGACATCCAGAAAAGGACAGCTTGTTGAATCTAGTGGAGCTTCCTTTCCCTCGGCATTGGAGCTGATTTAACTTAGCTCTCCAGTTTCTGGCATTGTGGCCCACGGTTGAACCTCACACTGTACAGACAAGGTGATAGGCTGCAGTGATTACATCTGTCCCTAGAGCAGGGCCAGGAAAATGGCCCATTTCCTCATTTCTATTATCACATTTGACCTTCCTCATCCTCTCTGGCCTGACAAAAAGACCGTTTAAGGCACACTTATTAAACATAATCTAGTGAAGTTATTAAAACAAGCCAGCTTACTGAGAGACCTGCCACAATTCAATTACCTGTGTAGCTGGAGGGAGAAGCGGCCAGAGAGGGTGACGAGTCTTCTGCTTTTATAGAGCGGGAAGAACGCTGTAGTTAGCGTGGCTTCAATTAACACAATGGGGCTGCAGCGGTAATGAGCTAGCCTTCCATTGGTCGAGAGGAGAGTTGGAGGTTGGTGGCTGTCTGCTGCCGGCGCTGAGGGCAGTGTCGGGGCCACGGTGAGCTCATACTTCCTTGTCACTCACTTTATAGTTAGTTCCTGGATTGTGGCTTTTCCATTAGAGCTGGAGTCAAAGATATGACACTGTCATTACAGTGCAGTGATGGAAAAAAAACCTGCAAAGACAATTTATTTCATTTTT
Organism: Gobionotothen gibberifrons; assembly: GCA_943591055.1. Classification (NCBI taxonomy): domain Eukaryota; kingdom Metazoa; phylum Chordata; class Actinopteri; order Perciformes; family Nototheniidae; genus Gobionotothen; species Gobionotothen gibberifrons. The sequence continues at coordinate 448,790 of CALSBZ010046798.1, forward strand.
AAGAAGCTCCTCGTTATAAATTACTGTCATTTGCTTATTTGACACTGTATTATCTATTATCTCACCGCATGCTATTTTTACTTTCCCTTCTATCTGTCATCATTGCTGTTCTTGTCGTTTCCTCATCTCATCAAATTTTTTGCCCCACAAACTCTTCCTTTGTCTGTGTAGTATCTTGTTAACATAGCTCCACGGGCTCAAAGCACATTTCACAGATTCTTGAAATATTGTAGTTAAAGGCAGAAATTCCCCAAAAAGTAAAAAAACTCAAGCATTCCTTTGTTTCTTTTCTTGAGGTATGTTTTTGTGCTGGGGGGAAACGATTATTTTGAAAACGATTAATCGGGCGATTATTTTATCGATTAGTCGACTAACTATTAGTTTTCTGTTATTTTTCTAATAAAAAACATAATCTATCTCAAATAAATACCAAAAAACATTACTTCATTCATGACAACTGCGCACCAGCTTACGTGCAGCCCTGGCCTGGACATTGCTTGGCTCCGTTAGTTGACATACATTGATACTATAAGCTGACTAACGTTAGTCTAATGTTATGTTTGACTCGTAAACGACCACAACATGAGTTAGCTCTCTGTGCAGTTTGTTCGTTCCGGGTTAGTAGCGGCTAGATAGCGGTGTTCTGCAGATGTAAACTAGCTACCATTCCAGCCAACATTAAATGCTGACAAACGTTAACTAACACACAGCTGGCGCCGCTAGCTAGGTAGCTAACATTAACTACTAGCCAACCAAGCACGAACAAACCGCACGGAGAGCTATAAGATAGTTAGCACTACCGAAGTGCACAGAACTCAAGCTGCACAACACACTAGGGCTGTCCCGAATACCATTTTTCGGGCTCCGGATATTCGGTAGTAATCAGCAGCAAATTTTCGACCCGCACGAACCGCTTTAACACGTGTATTTTGGTGTATTCACGGCATTCATTTGGTTATTCTACACTGTAAAACATCACAGCCCCATTTAGTTATGTCAAAGTTACATTGTCTGTTTAATTCAAAGAGCTCTGACAAGTTTTTGATTTTGAAATCAGCTTTTCTAGTTTTAGAAGGTTAAACTTACATGTATTCATTGTCTTGACAACTTAAACATGTTGTCACATTTAATATTGACCAGTACAAAATACAATTTATTATGAACTGTATACACTTAAACGTGTAATGTGGCGCATGCTGCAGACCCTGGAGGCAACTCAAATTTTTGGAGGGAGATCTACCTTGTCTCCTTTTTTCTCTCCACTCTGCGTGTGTGTGTCAGACCCGGCGCCAGAACAAATCTAAAGGGAGGGCATGTGATTTTCATGGGAGGGCACACAAAACCGTCACATGCTGCGGGCCTGCGGCACAATATATAGGCTATAATATCAAACAGCAAGGCCAACGGCATTGCGCAAAGACGCACACTTATCGCAAATACATACACAAATAAAGGGCAACATAGAAACCACTTTTGAAACAATGTGTGCGTGGCAGCACACACAATGGTAAATCACGAGCAATGCACACTGTTAATGATGGCAGCTTCCTCATCGTTGCACTCCGAGAGAAATAGTAGAGACTAGGGATCGACCGATATGGCTTTTTCAAGGCCGATACCGATACCGATTATTAGTAATCAAGGAGACCGATAACCGATATTTGGAACCGAGATATATATATATATATATTTTTTTTTTCAGTAAAATCAGAAAATCTTGGTGTCAAAATGTAGAATAACACAAACTCCAACACAACTCAACACAACATCTTTGAAATGCATTTAAGCATATATTATGTTTAACTTTTAAACATCTTACAACTGGTTTCCTCTCTGTGCCCTTTTCTTTAGTGCAGCCATATGCAATGAGTTAGAGAGAGTCAAGAAGTGGGGCTGCAGGCTGACATGCTTAACTAACAATAATGCTTAATTTATTATATCAAAACAATGCCTGTCTGTCTAACATCCCAATGAGCTGCTAGCAACTGCAAAACACTAGTTTTAGCTAATGTTTTGCAAACTATTAAAAGTGAGGCTATTACAGTAGACCTAACGTTAGTCTAGTAGCCTCACTTCTAATATTTTGCTAAACATTTGCTAGATACATGTTGGCTAGCTAATGAGCTTCACATATCAACCTGAAAAACTGCGAGGCTCCACTCGCAGCCCCCCTCCGCACCACAGTTACTCCGCTGCGAGACGCTGCATGCACCCCCAACTCTGACTGACTTCCTGTGTAACTGGGAAACTGATAGAATTGGATCATAAGATCGTGGTGTATTTGCAACTTCAGCATAGGGGATAGGGATGTTTATTGAACTTCGGTTGCCCGGAAAATCTTCAGTGTTGACTGACACTTCAGTAATAGCCTATCAGATAGCGCTGTGGGCGGGACATTGCTCGTGTACACAGAGTGGTGACTGCAGCCAGAGAAACGGCCGCTTCAGAGCCAAAGCTTTATCGGCAATTTGATAAAAAAAAGGCCGATACCGATAATCGGTCAAATGCGGAATATCGGCCCGATAATCGGCCAGGCCGATAATCGGTCGACCCCTAGTAGAGACGGAGACGATTAACTGCTGTTAGTTCTATTATGGCATTTTGCATGTCGTGAGAGGTGTATGTTGCTGTGTGGGGAATGCTTTCCATTATTTTGGCCAACTCTGCATCTTTGTGCAGCGTATACTCAAACAGCGATAGGAAGAGCCCACTGCCTGACTCGGACATATAATTGTAACTTGTTGATTTACAGCACTTGTTCAACTCTGTTGTTTTTAAATGTGCTATAGAAATCAAATGGATTGGATTGGACATGCTGTGGAGTGAATCGTGGTCACCTCTGAGAGGGAGTTGGTTGACAGCTAAAAAAGCTATAATATCAACGACAGCTGACACGTAATAACGGTTCCGTGCCAGCTGATCTGCACCAAAGTACTTATTTCCTTATTTGTTTCCTCGCGTATCTCTCTCTCCACAAACTCTCACATGAAATGTGTTCTTTTGTCTGTAATGCGTGTTTCCATTCACAAAAACCTTTGACAGTAAAAGCCGCATCAAATGAAGACGCCATGCAGTGGCAAAAGTGCGCTTCTTTCCTGAAAACAATCTCCCTGGATAACGATCCAGTTTCACCTGGTTGGGTTTATTAACCCCAAGATCATCTGGGGCTGTTGGTCTTTGAGCGGTTGCTGGCCCAATAGTAGCCTACCTATTGATGTGCTGCAAGGTAGCATCTGTAGTGGAGGCAGCGGCACGGAGGAGGAGGATGCTGGCGGGTGTGGTACAGGGTGTGGCAACGCAGGTGGTGATGGTAGGGGCTGTGCATCGGAGGACAGCGTTGGTGGCGGCCGCCTTGATGAGTCAAGGCTTGGGCTCGCTAACTCAGCCCGGGGTTTGCCGAGGTCAAGCTCGTGGCATAGAGAGGCGAAGTCCCTCCCCTTCCGAGGGAGCTCGTGGGACCCCGGGAGCGGAAAAATATACATTGAAGTCAATGGAGAGAGAACCGTTATCTTTTGATCCCATTTGAATTGTGCCACGAATTATACATATGATGTTTGTCAATCTTAAACAATCATTTCCATGTAAAAAAAGTCACAGTTTGTCGTAAAACTGTTGAAATATAAGACTATAAAAATACGCAACTAGAAAGACTACAAATCCCAGAGTCGCGTAAGTGATGTCACCATTGTTTTCCTCCACTAAGAGATAGCTATGATCAGCGCTATATAGATATCATCTATCTATATGGTGCTGGCCAAGATAAGATAACTTTAACAAGATGCCTGTGTGCTTAGTACCAGGTTGTTATCATACCAGCAATGGGTCTTGCTCGTTCTTTCGCCTCCCATCTGATGAAAGGACCAGGAGTGGCTGGATCAAGTTAGCTACCTAGCTAGTAGCTAGCACGTTAGTTAGCATTACAGCCTTGTCATTTTTATTAGCCTTAACATTAAGTAACCCAACATGTTAAACAGTAAGAGTAGTAGTCATATTTTGTGAACCCTTTGAAGAGTGCTGTCACAGCGGTGTGATCATTCTATAATACACCATTTAAGCCTGGGGGAGAAATGCTAAGGTTGACATTAAACATTAAAAAGACCAGGCAGTTCAGAGAGAATCAAAGGCAGGCAGGCAGCTTTGCATGACATTCTTCTGGACGTGTTTCATTGTGGTGATAGTGAGAGTAGTCAATCCTTTTGTTGACAAGACAGTACTGACGGACATCTTGGTGACGTGTGTTGTTCTGCCCTACCGGAGATGTAGTTCATTCAGCGTTTCACACAAACAAATGTGTTACTTCACAGTTTTACGACACATTTACATTTTTTTGACTTGCAAAATTATCTTTTAAATTGACAAACATCATATGTGTAATTCGTGGCACAATTCAAACGGGATCAAAAGATAAAGTTTCTCTCTCCATTGACTTCAATGTATATTTTTCCGCTTCCGGGGTCCCATGAGCTCCCTCGGAAGGGGAGGGACTTCTCCTCTCTATTAAGGCGTGCTGCTGCAACGGCAGGTGCAGGGTCGCCAGCAGCACCATCGGCTGCAGTTCTTTCATCGCTATTTCGTTTTAATAAATCCTTAGATCTTTTAAGCCAATTTCTGATGTCCATTTTGTAATTCAAACAGAAATGGGAGTCTACAGAATGCACAATAAACAATAAACAAATCCAGAATAGGCGGCAGAGTGTGACGCTGTGATTGGTCTAAATGTGGACGAATCACAAATCACAACAGACACATGCATTTATTTGACGTAGCCTGCGATTTTTTGTTTTAGTTACTATCCGACATCACATACATCGTAGCATAAAAGTTCACAGTTTATTTATAATAAAAAAATATATATATATAAATAATATATATAAATAATAAAAATCGTGTTTATTGGGGGAGGGCAGGAATGTCAAATGGGAGGGCCTGGCCCTGTGTGTGTGTGTGGGGGGGGGGGGGCGGGCAGAGGAGACACAGAGACGACATTTACTATTACTGAACTATAGGATATTATACTTGAACAACATAAAGCATGTACTATTTCTTGCCATTATGTTTTGGATTCCTCTCTTTAAATTACTACAGCTGTTACATGGTGCTCTTATTTTTCTCTCACTCCTGTCATTTCTCTGTTTGTTTCTTTTGTCTGTTTTAGCTATGTGCCGAGTCCAGCAGAATTGTCACCAAAGACCTGCTGAAATATTTCCTGGAAGGACTAGATGCCATGGTTCCAAGTCTGTTGGAGGCACGAATAATGTAAGATTGGTAGTTGTTTCAACTCTAAGTATAAAGTTAAATCAACTTGGACAACTTAAAAAACAATGTTAATACAACTAGAACCTTTAAGTCATATCAACGAGATTTACTTGCATTAATGAGTTGAAACAAAGATTGTCTTCAAGTTGACTTGATTTGCTTTTTCAAGGCAGCAGGTGGACTTTCATTTGCAAGTTAAACTGACATGAACTGTTTTACAGTGTACAGTATTGTTGTTTTATAGTTATTAACCCAATTTGTGTTCTTTGAAATTGAAAAGGATATCGCATTGTGTTTGTTACTTTCGTTACAGTTGTATATGTCTTAAGTGTAATTGAATATGCTTTTATTTTGAAGGAGAGGTAGCTCTGTTGACAGGAAGTTGTTGTTGCTATGGAAACAACGTGACGGAGATTAACGGAGAAAAGTAATATCTACATATAAAGACGGAGAAAGTAACAAATAACAATGCCTTTGCGTTTTGGACTACACTGAAAAAATGTATACTTTGGACTAACTTAAAATAATTTCGCAAATTTGTTACAGCTAATTTTTTTAGTTTATTCCAACTTAATTTTTTGACCTAAAAAAAAAAATTTGAGTCAAGTAAAAAATATTGCTTCCGTCTAAGATATATATTTACATTCACACAAAGTAATAAGATGATTTATTCTGAAGACCGCACAACATTTATTACTTTGTTATAACTTAATCTTTCCTTTTGGACTAACCTCATATTTATATTAGATCTAATGGAGTTTTTAAGTTAGTGAAAACAAATTAAAAAAAATACTTTATTTTGTTCCAGGCAATATTTTTTATTATAGCTTAAAATATTTTCTTTTATTACAAAGCAAAAACTGTAATGTATATCAATACAATACTGTGTTTTGTTTACTGTAAACAAATTACATTTGACTTATAACACTTTGTTTAGCTCAGTTCACATAAAGACAGGAATATCCTCTTCAAAAGACCTTAACATTTATTGGGATGTCTTTAAAATATTCATCACCTATTCTGTTTGATAAAATACAATATCTTTTTAAATTAAAAATAAATACATCAATAAATTAATACAATTAATTGAGTAAATTATGCAACCAATTTGCACTTATGTAAAAAATAAATAAAAGTAAATCAAGATCACTTTGACTTTTTTTTTACAAAACTCTCCTGTAGCCTTAACCAAATACATCACAAATATGCATATGAGCATGTTAAACTAGCTTGCATATCTCTCCTTTAAAATGTAAATATGTAATGCGTTTAAACCTGGCTGCCTTTTAATAAAAGACTAGAACGTATGCATGACATCTTGTTTTTCTTTACATTTTTAAACACTTCAACAATATTTTCTGCAGTTCTTAATTACAACTTCAGATAAACATGTATTAGCCATTAAGAAGGGTTTAAGTAGCATTACCAGAATCTGTGAAGTCACATTCTTTTTTAACTTCAAATGAAACATACAGAGGCCAAAACAATTAAGCAACGAAAAATGCAGTTCAATCCCTAGCATTGCAATCTTTGAACAAGGTTGGCCTTTTGTGTCAGTTCAATCATTTCAACCAGATACGAGTTCTTGTAGAGACTGAGCTGGAGGGTGTGGACAAGATGTCAGTATCGTCTGATTGAGCAGACACAGCTTCTTCACAGACGGTAAAGATGTATTCTTGGACACCATCATCAGGTATTGGGATGACCTTGATAGTTGTCAAATCTTCAAGGTCAGCAGTGGATGTCAGGTTAACTAGTGCATCTCCAATGTCTCTGTCTTGATATTGCATTCTAAAACGTTCACCTATTGAGTGCCACAGTGACACGTCCTAAAACCCGGAAGTAAGTCAGCATTTTACCACTTCCGGTTCCTTCGACAAAAAAGCAATGCAATTTCTCCATAGGATTTTGGAAAATAGCTTGAAATAAGGTCTGTGGTTGAGACACATTTAAGAGATGGATCACGTTTTGTTCAGCCGGATAATATCCACATGTCTACGCTACTTTCATAATTTTCGAATCATAAATCTATTGATCATAAATCTATCAATTCGATTTATGATCCGACTGAACAAAACGTGATCCGTCTCTTAAATGTGTTTCAACCACAGACCTTATTTCCAGCTATTTTCCAAAATTGTATGGAGAAATTGCATTGCTTTTTTGTCGAGGGAACCGGAAGGAGTGCTGTCTTGTATTTTTACTTGTACAATACATACTTTTTCTCATTTAACTTTAATATTTTAAATTACCTTACTTAACATTTGGGTACCTAACTAGATATATTATCACTTGAGATTAGAGTAGAGTAACGCAGCGTCCACACGGCAGCGTGCCTTGAAGCTAAATTCAATCACATCAATCTCCCGCCCCGGACACACAAGCACGCGGTTTGATTGTCTAGAGCTTGTACTGGCATATCATTTGATTGGCTGACGCTTCCGTCGAAGCTTGAAAAGTTGAACTTTTCTCAACTTTTGAAGCGAGCAACGGAGGCAAAGTGAAGCGACGGAAGCACAATGCAGTTCGGCAAAGCGTGACGTCAAAGTGAATGGGAAGCTGCGTTGAAGCTTCAACCAGGTTTCAAGTTATAACAACAACACACAAACTTAAATATGAAAAGATTCAACTACACATCGTCTCGGCTCGCAGAGCACGCTCACAGGCATAGATTACGCAACCTGGGAAGTGCAGTGCAGGCATATTGTCATTCAAGAGATGCGTAGTTCTTTTGGAAAACATGTTTTGAGTTTAGCCTATTCACCTCGTTAGCATAAATAATACTCATTACATTGACACATGCATTATTTTTGATATAAATAATGGTTGTTGGTAATGTATTAGCGACCCACACAGATGTATGATTTCACTGTGTCTGTTGACTCCCACATAACTCGAACCCTGGCTTCAACGCACGCTGCCGTGTGGACGGGCCGTAAGTCTCCATTTTGGGTTTTTCAATCCTTTTTAAAACGTACATGAAAACTACTTGCAGTTCATTTTGGAACTTACCAAATCAGCATACATTGTGACCTTCAGTGGAAACAGCAAACCTGTAAACACAAAGGAAATACATAAATAAACAAGGTGTATTTAAACAATCTTAACCCAGCATAAATCACACACCCTCACCCTCAAAGCATGGTCAACAAGACGGGCAGTGTTACAAGGAGATTCGGATTGCCGGCGGCGAATAATCGATTAATATTCGCCAGGGCTGTCCGATTTGCTGTTCAGTTTCTGGCATCCCTAGTTGTTTCCCCCTCCCCACTGTTTACAGTCCCCTCTCCGGAGCGGCGTGGTCCGAGTACGGGCTGCTGCAGAGCAGAGTACACCTTCAGCCACATAACTATAGCGGTCCCGGAGCTTTAATAACGGCTCGCCAAAAGTATAAACATCTCTAACGCTGGCTGGGGTCTGGCTGGCTGTTATTGATTTAATATGCTGCAGGTTTTTTTTATGAGCGGAGCACGCATTGAAAATGACCTGGTTTAACAGCTTAAAAACTAGCTAGCACGTAGCTAAACTTGCAAAGCCCCATATAAAATACCTTATGTATAACATTTTCAACGATTTAAACTTTTCACTAGTCAAACCGACACAACAAAAAAATCGCCACTTGCATGATAAATGTATGAAAATTATCTGGTTAAGCCATCCTTAAAAAATTGTTACATGTGGTTAAACGTTGCTAGCTAACACATAGCCAAATACAAAGACAGATGGTAAATTAGTTGTTTATCTTGACACGACACTAAATGGATAAACATTTAAACATAGTTTAAAACAAAAAAAGCAACCATTTCAAATCCTTACCTTATTTAAAAGTGTTTTTCGGTCAGACACTCTCAAAGACAGTGGGTAGCGGTGTAATGACGGCTGCAGCAAATCTTGAAGTCACCTTGCTTTGTACGTCACATGGTCATGTGACATGCTTTGAAGTGAAAATAGAAAATAACGATTTAGGTTAAATATTGTTTTTAAGTTATTTCAGGGGGGGATGTGTTTTGCTTCTGGGCAAACGGAAAAAATCATGTCAAAAACGGAAACCATGATTCTTAATTAGATCAATTAAAAAATATACTTTGATTAAATGACACGGTCGTTGCACTTTTTTCAGTGTACATTTAAAGTATTCCCATGCTTTTGAAGACCTAGGGCGAGATGTTTTTGTTTGGGGGCTTTTTGCAGGGCTTCGTGCGCAATCTTGTGAGGAGGAGGTGGTAGCCGTTTCATTCTCCATAGTGTTTAAAGTGCGATTGCGAACTGCTTGTTGTTGTTTTGGGTGACCCACGTGTGTGTGGCGATGCGTCGACGAGGAAATATGTCGTCGACGATATTTTGAAGTCGACGCGTCGACATTGTCGACGCATCGCTACAGCACTACTTGAGACAATTACTTCTGCAGACAAATAAAAGATCCTTGGAGTGTTCTTGCACATTGGAAATCAGGTGTACATGACACACTTATTTTATTTACTCTAAACATATCACACCACCAAGTCCCTCATCATAGTCTTTAATCTTAGCATTCCAAATTCCTTGTTTGACTTGTTTGTACAATTCAAGCTGATTCCCCTGATTCCCCTGTCATTTCAGTCCGCCTGTGTCCTGCATTTGGGTTATTCCTACTGCACTCCACAGTGACATTTGCATTCTTTAATTTGCACTTGACCTGCCCTGTCATGGTCGAGCACAGCAGGTCGGAAAAAAAGTGCAGGATGGACAACCGTTTTACAGAAAAATACCTTTTATTAGGGTTAGAAGCCAGGCAGGATATTTCAGGACATGGCAAAACGGAACAGAATTACACAAACATACAAACAGAACTCTCCTATGGGTAAAATCAAGGTTCAGACAAACAACAACAGAAAACCAGAACTTAAATACATGCAAGATGAATCAAAAGGACAAGACACAGCTGGGGATGGAAGGCAAAACACAACAGCACCAGGTGAACAGAATCAGTTCAGCAAACAGGAGGGAGACAGGAAGTTAAATCAGACATCAAACAGGAAACAGAGAGTTTGCGACACTGCCCTTTATTGAGATATGTGGTGAAATGTCTTTTTGGCAAAAATTGCAATGCATCTACCATTTGATGTCCTCCCTATGTCCTTTAAGGCTCCCACAATCCTATGGTTGAACTTCACTGTACGGTTTAAATGCTCTGCAGTGAGCATGTCAATTCTGCCACTTTTTTTCTACACCAGTCCATCATCAAGCTCACCCTTTTACAGGATTCCTGCTATTTAATTTCTGTCTTTATGCGTATCTGAACATGTATATACAGTATTGCTTTACAGTTGACCTGTAACTCCCAATATTGCCCCATGTATCTTCCATATTTCTTTCAACTTTAAGCCACTTCTGAAAGGGTTAAAAACACAATCTCTGCCTAACCAGTTGTTGTGGAGCTTTCAATCACATGATCTTCATGAGCTGATGGACTTTATATTGTAGAATGTCTCATCTTTGTGTCAGTACTATAAGAACTACTGTACTCACTCCATATTAATTATGATATTTTTTCAATAAAACCTGGTTATTTTGCAAATTATACCTCCAATTGAAATATTGAAAGCAGTACCAAGTATAATTGTCCCTTTCAAAGACAGTCATTGTTTAACTGACAAGTCTGCCAATGTCTGCTCCAAACCCCAAACCTTCTATTATGACACTTTGTTTCAATGGATAACCTGTGATAATCTTCCAGAGATGTATTACAGTGTTGCCAGGCTTGTCACATGACTGGCACTTGTCAATGTGTCCACATGTATGCATCTCTATCGACGTGTGAGTGTGTCTGTTTACCTCTGTTTGTTCCAGTGTCTCCTGCAGCACGCCAGGGATCGCTGGGTTATCAGTGTAATTGGATCACCTCCCTGTCATGTTGTCCCGGTGTTTGTTGATAGGCCCTGTTTTAATTTGGCCTTAGTCTCTAATCTGCTGTAGCTGGCCCCGTTACCGCAGTAATCCCTCAGATAAGTGGCAGGCAGATTGGGTATGCGGAGGAGAAGCCGTGTGCCCTGGCCTCGCTGGTAAGCCTCTGTAAATATGAAGGGGGGTAGGCTATTTAATGGGGAAAGCAGAGTGAGATGGATGTGTGTTATGGAGCTGGGCATCTGTTAGAAAGCTCAGGGACTTCGCTCAAAAGTCAAACCAAGGTCAACAGAAGGTGCTGGCTAAGGTCAGAGGGGCTTCTAGCATTTTGTAGCTATTCCTCTGGATGTCACTCCCAGTGGGGATTAGTGCTGAGACTCACTATCATACAGCTCTTCACTTGACAATGACCATTTCAGACTAATAGTCCCTGCATCACTAATCAAATCTGAATGGAGGGTGCTGGACTCATCTGCCAATTGTTACATTTTCTACACAAGTTTTTACATTTTCACAACATGAATTGTCTAATGGCTTTCTCTTAACCCTGTAAGGCCCCAGGTTGTAATTTTACAACATTACTTTAAGCTATCCTAAAAAAGTCACTAAATGTTTAGTTTTTTTAAAAGACTACATTTACGTAGTCAAAATGTCCTTTTGTTCAGTCTCACAATGCTATTGGGTAGTAAATGTGTTTATAGGTCCTGCCCTCTGGCAATACACTCAAACAACTTCCGAATCTACAAACGAGCTAAATCTCTTTGTTTTATTGGACTGGATTTGTCAGATTCAAGAAAGTAAAATTATTCAAATATATATGTTTTTATTATTACAATGTCTAGAACATGTACATATTCAGTTATTGCGGAATACATTCATCACATTTGATTTTGAGCAGCTTATGTCTTTGTTGCAATATTACCTGGGTAGTGTAGTCAAAATAGCATAGCATGCACCTGTCATGGACATTGCCCTTCTTATATGTTCATATATGGAAATAAAACACAAATACAAATATAATGTCTTTGATAAATCACTATAACTAAGTTCTAAATGTGTCCTCTGTTAAGATTTTGAATTAAGACCAGAATTTAATAAATTAATACATTATTTCTGATAGCAGTATGTGCAATTAAATCTCTAGCAATATTGTAAACTCTACTCGTATTTTATCAGTTAATTTGTATAAAAATACATTTAACTCTTCTCTGGTTCTGGCAGAAACAGTTCTTTCTGACATGTTTTGGGACACTTGGATGTAGTATGACAATTAGCCTATTATCATTAGCCAGACAGCATTGTATGACTTGTTGCATTGGTTTGCCTGCATGTATGGGTGTAGGTATTCCTTTTTTGCAAAATAGTCATTATATACAGTCTTTAATTAACTATTAGTAGAGAATAACGAGTAATGAATATACTTTATAGGGATCCTATTAATATCTAATAATACAAATAATAAAATTCAATAACGTGCTTTAACCACCAGGTCTCCCTTTCTATCAGCTGTGCACCGTTATGGTGTAAATACAGCCTATCTACCAATTGGATCAAATATAAAAGTCAGCCGAATTAGTGTTGATACTGCAAGGAGACGTATTGTGTGAAAAGAAATGTAAGATGTTGTTTAATTGCTTATATATTTATGATCCACGTCACGTTTTCAGTTTTGGCGGCAGTTCTGCCTGTTTGTCTAGAAGTCTTCTCATCAGGGCTCTATAAATAGAGTACTACGGCAGATATGTAATATTTAATGCAGCCGAACCGTGTATTACAATGCCGTTATCTGATGACCTTCAAAGAGAAAAGCAAGCACACTCGGAATAAAGTATTATTTAATTTTTTTTAAATGTTTTCGGATTTCACATTGCATAAACACCATTTCCCAACGTGCATTGCGGCTAAACCATCCAATCATCGAGCTGAGGATCTTGCCTACGTCTGTTTCCGGTATTGTTTATGACCGATGTATTTTGTTATACAAACAGTCCTTCACATTTACATTTTAATTTACATTAAAGTATTTCGTGAGGCCATCTAAAATGTTTTTAAATATAACTACGGTTCTAGTTGAAGAGTTTGTAAATTAACATGAAGCCAAGTTGTTGCCTGGCAACACAATTGCACAACGTCACGTCCGTTAATTGCACAACCGCACACATGGATTAACATCGATTTAATACATTAATGTAGCCTTTGTTTCTGCTAAAAGAGGTGTCGATCAGCTGGGGCAACAAGAACATCGGCGAAATCGAGTGTGACTATTACAAAATAAATCATTATTATATTAATATTGACAATAACAACCGACCGTCGTGTACAGCATTTCCGGGTATTTGGGCCATGTTAACAATACCGTGTAACTGTCACGTTTGAAGGGACGAAATCGTGACATCTTCACGTCTCCCAGCATGGTAAATCGTCACATGTTCACGTCTTGCTGTGATACAGGGTTGAAATAAACACACCAAGCCCTGTGACAGGCATCGCTGGCTGAAAAAAGATCCGAGATGGTCCAGATATCACAGAGGATGTCATTTACAGGTACATAAACACGCAATGCAGCAAGTGTGACGTCCGTCTGTGCTTTTCCGACGACAGGAACTGTTGTTGGGGCTACCAAGCATTACTATTTAATACATTACTATTCATAACAAATATGACTGATGTGTGATTATTATTCATGCTATATACTGATATAGGGCTAAGTAAGCAATCAATCCTGCAAATTAACCCTTAGTTGTTCAATATATTTATTCAGACAATGTGAGTAGAAATACAGAAATTCTGCTCCCACCAAGGCCAACGTTGCAATATTACAACATTTCCCTAAAAACGTACCAAAACGTAAACAATTGGAAAACTCTTTCATTTCTGCTCCAGAGGCAGAAATGGGCTTTACAGGGTTAACACAAAAAAACATTAGCTCCAATGATGAGTAGATCTTAATACATTCTTCATTCAAAAAGGGATGTCACAACAATAGAAATTCTGAACTTTAAACCAATACCAGTTAAATTCCTCAATTGATTGAATTAATACCCAAGAAAAAACGAAAATAAAACATTAAATTATATGCAAATTCGACATGCAATTTAAGATAAACATGTTATAATTCCCTCGCCAATATCTATGTCATAATGATTTGATGCTATTTCCTTCAAACAACTGTAGTCTTCAATACATTTCTAGCCGAATACTAATATTTGACAAAATTACATTTCAATCCACATTATTACATTCTAATGTTAATGCCCAATACACATGTTTACTGAGTGGAGCCCAAACAAACAAAAATATGCAACAAAAAATGATCACAACTGACTGTTAACGGTAACAAGCTGGGACCTTGAGAGGCTTTATAGTGAGTTTAGTGAATCGATAGTAACAAAAAGTCAAGTTTGTACATACTGTGTGGAGCCGGTATTAAGTGTAGTGAAAAAGACAACAACCTTTTATAATAGGGATTTACAAATGTTAACCCTAACCCTAACCCTGGGAAATATACAGCACCTTCTTTTTGATATTCATACGATTGATTCATGTTGTACATCAATACCTGTTTAGAATCATAGAAAATAATGCAATTTGTCTTCATGTCTGTCCTTCTATTCTGACCTATTTTTTTATTTTACCTTTATTTAACCAGGATAGGTCTCCTATTCCTATTAGAGATGGCAAATACGGATCCTTTTACGGACTCAGGGTCTTCTGAGTCAGTCATTGAAGAGATCCGGATCAAATGAGTCATTTGAGTCATGAGTCAGCATCACCAAGAGCGTAGAAATCCTACTGGTGAAACCGAAAACTTGTTGCATTTCAAGCATATTAAACCAACGTTACATTAACCTCTGCTACACAGTGTATTTTGCTTAAGTAAAAAATGTTGATCACAAAAAAAAAGGGTTATTTTAAGATTTTGCGAATCTGAGTCTGCTGTTGACTCGTGCATGACGACGAGTCTGGATCTCTGGATCTGCTGTTTTACGGTTACGGCTCTGAGTCCGCACGAGTCTGCTATGTTTTGCACAGTGAGTCAGGATTTGCGAATCTGAGTCTGCTGTTGACTCGTGCACATAGCTCATTACTAGGATTTGGGTTAATGATCCGGATGAATCAGGACTCGCCCATCTCTAATTCCTATAATATGTAGAGGAAGGTCGTAGCGGAGGTTGGCGTGCATGGGGGTTTGGTTTAGGAAATAAAATGTATACATTGTGTTCTTGTTCTGAAATGGCAACACCTTGTCTGTACATGCAGAGAATAATACAAAACAAATATATTTGGGGGGGGGGGGGGGGGGGGGTGCTAGTGGAGCACGCTCAGGTAAGACTCTTCACGCTAAAGAAGGATCACTTCTAGGCAGGGTTGGGAGGGTTACTTTGTAAATGTAATCAGTTATGGATACTGAATACATGCTCTGAAAGTAATCAGAATACAGTTACAGTTACGTGTCTTAACGTATTCAGATTACTTTTAGAATACTTTCTTTTTCCATAACAGATGGGTATGTTTTGGTGAACAGGAGACACTTATTTTACTGTTTTAATGGCTTATCAAGAACTCAAACACAACATCTTGGTGTCATTCTGGACAGCTCCCTCTCATCTGCACCACACATACTGCATTCTTTGTACTGTCTTAAAACCTTTCCTTGGAATATGTTATGTATTGTAAGGTGTCCTTGGGTGCTTTGAAAGGCGCCCCTAAATAGAATGAATTATCATTATTATTTATTAAAACGATGTAATAACTTTTTAAACGTTTTCCAGTCACTTGCCCCATGCATTCAGCAGCAGCAGGCCATTCACTTTGATTTGATCCCGTTATGAAATGTCATCATTTCGACAATAAAGAAATGCTACATAAATGTTATCTTGCACATGTTATCTAACCATCTCCGTTTCTAACGTTCAATATATTTTCTCTCATCTGCGTGCGGGGGCGGGGCCTCACAGACACGCTGCCTGCATCTCTCTCTCGCTCACAGACATGATGCAGTGCTGTGCAGTGTGCACACAGTTCTTCCGGTAATGAATATTACATTTTGTGAGGAAACTTTTCCTCCAATAACTCCAATAAATATTCCAAAATGTATTCACTTCAGGTTTACGAAAGTAACTGTAATCAGATTACTCGTTTTTCAAATGTAACGCCAGCTGAATACAGTAAGCCTACTTGATTTTTGTATTCTGATTACGTAACACCGTTTCATGTATTCCGTTACAACCCAACCCTGCTTCTAGGCTACTGTCCCGCAGCTCCTGCCTCTCTGTTGGACTCTGTCACAGCGGGGCTACTGCTGTGGTGCGGAGTGCGCACGAAGCAGACTCTTCACAACGAAGGATCACTTCTTCTTCAAGGCAGGGAAGGTTTCGCAGTACGCAGTCAACTGTCCCGCAGCTGCTGCCTCTCTGTTGGACTCCGGTACTGCACCTTACTCACGAGACGTTGTAAAAAAAAAAATGGGTGGGGGGCGAACGCAGTCACCCCCGTCGTGCGGGCCAGATGAGAATGTCTGGCGGGCCGGATGTGGCCCGCGGGCCGCCAGTTGGTGGTCACTGCGTCCATTAAGCTCAGCTGTAGCCGCCTTGGGTCTGTGCCAGTCTTGAGGGTGACTGGAGATGAGCATGACATCATCGCTGTGGATAGGAGACAACCACTAATAGCAGCTTGTGTTGAGCGCTGCAGAGCTGCTCAGTTCACTCTTTGGCCTGGCTGATGTCATGGGACCCTGGCTGTTATCAGGGCGTTAGCCTGCGGAGAATATGGAGAGGCTAAAGGGATGAGGTGTAACTTTAGTCCTCCTGACACACCGACAACCGTCCGAAGAAGTAAAAGAGAGGAAAGAATCTGTGGTCCCAGGCTCATTTGGAGCGGAGCCTAATTGAATTAGGGCCGAATGAGAACACGGAGGAAGATTTCACATGCTTCGTAAATGCCTGGAGATCCGTTACTTAGTCTTGGCAGGGTTCTGGGCTCTTTAAAGCTGACACTAAAACCATTGAGTGCACTGAGAAATGACAGCTATTGAAACGGGATCTCGACCTCTTTTCCTCACCAAGGTTCATCTCTCTGGCACTGAGACAACATGTACAGCTGTCTACACTGTTATAAATGCTGGGTTAAAAACAACCCAATCTGGGTAGTTTCCCAACTCAGCGCTGGTTAAATATTGGACAGAACACACGCTGGGTTAATTTAACCCAACAAATTGGGTTGGTTATATAACGCAATGAAGGGTTCACATTGACTACACTGCTGGGTTTAGTTGTTAATGTATAATTATGAATTATTACTAATTATAATGGGTTGTTCCCTTTTATAATTGACATTTCATTGGCACAACTGATAGTCATCAATTTAACAAAATTATCACATTATCACAATTGTGTGATACATCTTGTTGGCATTTACACACCTCTGATCCTTCGGTTGTTTTCTTGATCAAATATATTCTCACACCAATGTAACAATAATGATTTATTAAAATTCAAATCACAGAATAACATCAAAATATAAAATTGTTCACAGAAATAACAATAGTGCGAACACACAAACACACACACACACACACACACACACACACACACACACACACACACACACACACACACACACACACTATAGTACCTGTGTTCACAGTTTTATGAAGTTTAATTTAGCATTCAGTGTTTCTGATATTTATTTGAGATCACATGATATTCCATATTGCTGATGTGTTGCTGGAATTGAGTCACACACACAGAGAGACAATAGTCCTTCTGATGTTATCAATAGATGTATTCATTTAAGTAAGCTGACTTCCGAGGTTGGGGGAAGTTCAGAGAAGCCCTAAGGGTATAAAGAACAGCTAACCTTATGTTAGTTAATTGGACGGGGTGTCATAAAACAATGACTTGCAAACATATAACAGAGATAGCTTTCAGAGACATAACACATGTGACATCTGTGTTGTAGGCTACATGAGAAAAGTGTGTGCATTAAATCTGTGTGGTGGGCCACTTGGAGAAATGTATGTGCGTTATGTCAGAGAGTTAATGTGTCTATGTTTCTGTAAAAAGTCTATGCTTGAGAGCAGAGGTAATGTTTTCTTAGTTATTGTTAGTTTGATTGTACAACGAAATAATAATTGATCAACTATACCTGTGAATTGCCACAACATTTGGGAGTAGTTGAAGTGAAATATCCCTATAGAACACACACACACACACACACATGCTCACACACATGCTCACACACACACACACATGCTTACACACACACACACACACACACACACACACACACACACACACACACACACACACACACACACACACACACACACACACACACACACACACACACACACACAAATACTTTCCTTTTTGTTTTGATGAGATGTTTTAGATGATTTTGGGTTTATTTTGTTATGATGATGATAAAGTTAAATACACACACGCACACACCGTGAGGAGAGGGGAGGGATCAGTTGGAGTCAACAACTGCTGACTCTGCTGACTCATTGGCCCAGGAGTCAGGCAACCAATTAGAAGATAGGAAGGGAGGAGCATCTCCTACTGAAATTGTATGTAAGCTGTTTGATTTCAATATTCGGTGCTCTTGTTCTGACCGGCTGTCGTGATAGCGGTAGAACCGGAGTCCGGAGTACTTTGTACTCTGTATTTTGGTATTGTATTTGGTATGGATTTCTGTATTGTTGTTTTTTACCAAGTAATCTCAGCTTATTGCTTATCTGATATCTCGGTGTCTGAGTCCTTCTTCTTATAGCAGACCACTCATCAACGGACGGCGCGGAGCAGTTATATCTCACACAGGCTCCGCCCTCTACTGGACTCTATGGGTACTACTCTCTATCATGCTGTGCGTGCTTTCACCTACTGAGTTTACGTAAACGTAGCCGGCCAATCGGGGCGAGCCTACCTGAATGCGCGCACAGGCCACAGTATATAAAGGCGGCTACACCCGCCGCCCACTATCCGTTTTTCCCTTCAGACGAGCTGACAACCGAAGAGTTTTATTAAACAAACGACGATTAGAAGATGAGAAGAAACGGAAAATGGACTCACCATTACTGGAAGCCCGGCCATGCCCCACGGGCGCCGGTCTCCACCACCTCTGCTTAGAGTGTTGGGGGGACCAGGATATGGCCGAGGCGGTGCCATTCACGTTCGCCATTCCAGCGGGGCGGATGGCTCCGTTTGCCGTTGTCGGGCACTGCTGGGTGCGGTCCATGGAGGTCCACCGCCCTAGGTGATGACCATGGCGGGGAGCGCAGCTGCTCCCAGCGGGCAGCAGGCTGGGCAGGGAGCTGAAAACAGCTCTGCCACGCTTACGCGTGACAAGGCGACTGCAAATAAACACGGGTGTGTTGGGCGTCTCGCTCATTGCTGGAGATGCCCCCACCTCACCAGATCAGAGCGATTTGTTTGTAGCTTGATCGTGGCCGCCGCCGTTGTCTGCCGTGTGATATCCCGGTGAGGGATCACGCCACATGGCACTTTCCAAAATGACCGTGTTGATCTCCCGGGCCGGGAGCCCCCGTGTTTACGGAAGGGCTCTTTGGATCTCCTTGGTCACGTGGGTGAGGAGTAGTCGCGGCGTGGCTGCTTCTTGCTCATCCCCAGAGGAAATAACACTGTCCCACACTCCCCGCCCCCTCTGTAAACTCCAGTATAGGAGCCAGCAGCTGGGCGCGTGTACGTGAGTGGAATAAACCGAAGTGCTGTCAAAACACTGTGCGGGTTCAAGAGAGAGTGATGTGTGTGTGAGAAATGCATTCAGTGAAAACGATTGCATTTATCCCAGAGTAAGAGTCATCTCTCTCCACATTTCCACTTTTCACCATAATGTCCGTTTCAAAGAGACGGCATTAGGACGGAGCCGCGGCCCCACGGGAGCGTGCCGCGGTGCGTTCAAGGACCTCAGTAGAAAATCGGCCCTTTTCTGTGTCAGCCCCCATGCCAAAACTCCCTTCTTATGGAAGGTTTGGCAGCAGAGTAGGCCACCAGAGAATACTACAGCTTCTTAGCTGTGGCTCCAAAGCTGCTGGCATGTCCCCTGAACACAGTTTTGTGGGCAAGGGAAGCCCCACAAAAGCTGTGTACTGACAGAGTAGAGGGGCAGGACACTGAGACTGGGTTACTCACTCCAGCTTTGCAGCGTCCCTCCTCCATTCAGGGGCAATAGAGAGTCAAATCTATCATCCTGGGAGGAGATAGGTTTCCTTTCAACAGGAAGTCGAAAAGAGGCCCTGTTGCATGAACGGTGGGTTACGTATTGTAACCCTAGTTCTAGAGTGATGTGTGTGTGAAAAATGCATTTAGTAAAAACTATGGCATTTATCCCAGAGTAAGAGTCATCTCTCTCCACATTCTACATTTTCCCCATAATGTCTCGTTGAGATCGGCAAGGCCGTTTTTCATACGATGTTAATGGGACACCCATTATGAGGCGCGGCCCCCGTGAGAGTGGCCGCGGTGCGTTCAGGGACCTCCGCAGAAGAACAGTGGGTTACGTAGTGTAACTCTAGTTCTAGAGTGATATGTGTGTGTAAAATGCATTCAATACAAACGATTGCATTTATCCCAGAGTAAGAGTCATCTCTCTCCACATTCCACATTCCCCATAATGCCCTTTTCAAAGAGACGGCATTATGATGATGCGCGCCCCCCCCCCCCCCCCCCCCCCCCCCCCCCC
>CALSBZ010046798.1:483458-512735 GCA_943591055.1 Gobionotothen gibberifrons
CCCCCCCCCCCCCCTTCACCTCACAGCCCCTGTCCCACTTCTCCCCTGTGACCCCCATGCAACTGTCCGACTTCATGACTGGAATTAACTCCACCTGCACACTTGACCCAATGCCCTCCAAATTTGTTAAAGAGAGCCTCCCTGCCATCTCCCAACTCATCACCACCATCATTAACTCCTCCCTCAGATCTGGATCAGTTCCCCCCTCTCTCAAACTGGCTGCTGTCACACCCATTCTCAAAAGACCTGGACTCACACCTGACATCATGTCCAACTTCCGGCCCATCTCAAATCTCCCCTTTCTGTCAAAAATACTTGAACGTGTCATTGCCTCGCAACTAAAATCCCACCTCAGCTCCAATGACCTCTTTGAGCCATTTCAATCCGGTTTCCGATCAAAACACAGCACAGAAACAGCTCTTCTGAAAATCACAAACGACCTCCTCCTCTCCTCTGACTCCGGCAACCTGAACATCCTCATCCTCCTCGACCTCACCGCAGCATTCGACACCATCAACCACGCCATCCTGCTGTCCCTCCTCGAATCATCCCTCAACATCACCGACACTGCACTCTCCTGGCTGAAATCCTACCTCACCGACAGACATCAGTTTATTAACATCAACAACTGCACCTCCTCCACTGCTCCTCTGTCCCAAGGTGTCCCCCAGGGTTCGGTGCTTGGCCCCCTCCTCTTCATCCTCTACATGCTCCCCCTTGGCAAAATAATTCGTCGCCACAATCTTCAATTTCACTGCTACGCCGATGACATCCAACTTTATATCTCAACAAAAACCATCACCCCCACAACACACTCCACTCTCACCAACTGTCTCTCAGAAATAAAAGCATGGATGCAAACAAACTATCTCCAACTGAACAGTGCCAAATCAGACATCATCATCATCGGCCCCCCATCCCGTATCAAAGACATCCAGAACTTCAACTTCACCATTGACAGCCACACTCTATCTCCCCCCCCTCACATCCGCAACCTCGGAGTCATTTTCGACAGTCAGCTCAAATTCAACCACCACATCAATCACATCACCAGGACCGCCTTTTTCCACCTCAAAAACATTGCCCGTCTCCGCCCATCACTCTCCTCCTCTGCTGCTGAAACCCTGATCCATGCATTCATCACTTCACGACTCGACTACTGCAATAGTATCCTCTACGGCATACCATCCAACCTCCTCAATAAACTCCAACGTATCCAGAACTCTGCTGCCCGCCTCCTCACCCACACCCGCTCCCGAGACCACATCACTCCCGTTCTCCAGAACCTCCACTGGCTCCCCGTCCGTCAAATAATCCACTTCAAAGTCCTCCTGATTACTCACAAAGCCCTCAACAATCAGGCCCCCCCTACCTCACAGACCTGCTGCACCACCACACCCCTTCCCGCTGCCTCCGCTCATCAGAAGCCAACCTCCTATCCATCCCCACCCGCACCAATCACCGGACCTGGGGGGACAGAGCCTTCTCCGTCGCTGCCCCCTCCCTCTGGAACTCATCAACCCATCAGAGACTGCACTGACCTCACCACCTTCAAAAAACTCACAAAAACTCACCTCTTCAATCTGGCTTTTAATGTGTGATTGTTGTTATATTGCTTGATTTAACTATATATGTATGTGTTGTTCCTTTTTTTTCTTTTTACTATATCTGTAAAGCGTCTTTGAGCACCTGTAAAAGCGCTAACAAAATACATTTATTATTATTATTATTATTATTATTATTATTATCTTCAAACACCTACTCACAATGTTGTAGGACTCCTACATTTTAGCAACATGTAGTTCATGTAGTTCTCCATGTCCACTTGTTGCTGATGGTTGTGGTAGAGGAGCTGTAGATTTTGCACTAACATCTGTAGTATGGTCAGTAGCGTCTGGAGCACGAACGCAACCCTGTTATCCGCCATTGCTGTTGTTGTTGGCGAAACGCATCAGCAATGACGCGGGTGACGCGGGGGTGAGCAGGATAGGTGGCGAGAGGCGGGGCTATGATCGTTTAGGGCGTACACACGGTGCCGCAAGCATTACGTTACCAGACCTTCCCACTTTGGGATGCGTTATCTTTTGAGGGCTCCGTTTCCGCGGCTCCGTTGCGGCCTCGTGTGGACGAACCATCCATACGATAAAGAACTATAGCGGATAACACCCGTTTTGTCTCCGTGTGGACGGGGCCTTAGTTTGTTTTTTATTTTTTATTTAACCTTTATTTAACCAGATAAAAAGCATTGAGATCAAATCTCATTTACAATGCTGACCTGGCCAAGAAGGCAGCAACGTTACACATAACACAAACATATAAAATACAGAGAACATAACTAAGAAAACAAAGACAAAAAAGCAGTTAGTACATTGTGCACATTAGGACAGTAAGTGTTGTGTTGTTGTGTGTGCGGGGGACCACCAGGGGCCGTGGAGGTTGTACTGCCTGACCGCTGCAGGAATAAAGGACATGCTGTATCTCTCCGTGAGGAGCTGCACAGTGCAGACAGGGTGTCCTGGAGGGGGGAGACAATTTGCGGAGGACAGCTTGGCAGCGATTCTCCTGTCCCCCACCTCCTGTACAGTGTCCCCAGGAAAGATCTGGACTTCCTTATTAGTCTGATTTGAATGTCATCAATGTGGACACATATGACAAAATAAATACCATAAAGGTTGTCGCATTATTACCTAATGTCTTATGCGACTCTCCAACACATCACTTAAAATAATATTTTAAATGGGAACCAGTGAAGTTTGGTTTCCAAATTCTCTTGAATCTAAAACGTTATAACCACGCTTGTTTGTCAGACTACGTTAAAGGATTGTCTTTGCTAAATTGCAGATACTATAATTGAAAGTGTTGCCCTGTACTATTCTGCAAAGACCCAATTCATATGGTACGGTATAAATCCTTTACGAACAGGGAAGAACTTACAGTAAGAGGTGCAGGGACTCTTTGGGCAAGGTAAATGGCACTGAGAGTGGATAAAGAGAGCAGAAGAAGGGGGAGGGGAGCGCTCAACCTCCCTCCCCCAACCCATTGTTGTGCCCCCAACTTCAATTCCACTTCAATTTTTATCAGCCTTTTGCTCGCTTCTCAAGGAGATAAGATTCAAACCTTGACACGAATTAGCCCTCCAGATTGACTTGATAGTGCCACACCCAGGGGACATTCCACAAAAAAAGGAGACCCACATTTTTCTCCGTGCTCACCCCTTTTCACTCAAACCTGTTTCCTATCTATGTCCTCTACATCATGTGGCCTTCCATTTCTTATCCTGTCCTCCTCCTTCTTTCAGTTTTCTTTCCATCCCTCGCTCTGTCCATCCTCCAGCTCATCTTGTTTTTCCCTGAGTGTGCCTCCTTGTCAGTCAACTGTCGGAGCGACATTCCACCTCCTTCTTCAGCGTGATGGACAGGCGCCGCCGGGTTCTGACGGAATAATTTGCTTACAAAAATGGCCTGGCATAAAAAAAAAGGACAGACGGCAGCCTAGCCAAGTGATTGCATTAGGAACAGGCAGAGGAAAAAGAGGTGTGCGTTGAGGGATCGAGGCGAGGGGGGAATTCCATTTCTATTCATCACCATGGCTGATAGACGGACCACAGACAGTTTCCCCTATTCCTTTTAACTTCCTCTGACATTTTTTAGGTAGAAGTCATCTGTGGAGGCAGGAGCGGGGTCAGAGTACACAATCAAGATACAAATACCTGTGAAAAAATCCGCTCACTGTTCTTCTATTGATAGTCTTTAGGATTAGTGGTCAAAGGTATGCGCTTTGAGCACCAGGAAAAGCGCTTTATAAATGTAATGTATTATTATTATTATTATTAAAGGAAAACTAAACCCCTAATCTTCGCAAAGTTCCCACATTTGTTGACCATTTGAGCGACCATTTCACTAGTCCACAACTTTTTTCTCAAGCATTGAGATGTGAGAAATAAATCCTTTGTCAGATTTCTTTTTAAATCAAGAATCAGATAAAACAATTCAAACAGTGTATTTAATGGATGAATAGTTGTCGTATTGTTGTTGCATGCAGTTGCAGCATGCAAAAGCAGCCATGAATGTTGTTGTTATAATTGTTGCATTTTTGTCTTTATTAGTAGAGCACGTATGGGATATGACAAAGCTACACTCATCCACGTTAAAGAAGGAAGCGACGGGATTGAATTTAATGCAGCTGATCTTGAGACAATCTTCCAACCTCCTGCCAGACCTGCAGGACCAATCCCCACAGAATAAAGAGAGGGAAAACCATTGAGCTAAGGTAACCCAGCTAGGAGCTAAGGCTAGCCCACTACCCAGCATGCTCCTGGCCGATGACAGGAATATGGGACATTAGAGATGATTGACGATGTTTCCCGGATGTCTTATTTGTAATGTTAAGATTTTTTCTCCATATAAATCTGTTTCTGCTGTGTTGCAAAATTACAATAAATGACACTTGTATTCCTGAATGTATGTTTTCCAAACCTCATTCATGTGTGTAAAAGCTACATTCACGCGATGCAGCCCATGTAGTTGTTACTGGTCATTATTATAATTATGTTTTCAACTATTGCTATGAAAATATAATACAAATTGAAAATGTTTGATGCTTTTGAATTGGCATCTTAATTTTTTTCTTGGGGCCTGTTATCAGCATTGACTGGAGCCTGCCCTGAGCAGGTTTATCTCATATGAATTACAAGAGCTTATGGAGGCAGCCACAAGGGTCGAGGCTGATACCTTAACTTCTTGCTTTATATCCAAAACAACAAGAACAATATTTCAATACTTAAACCTTCACTATTTCTAAATACAGCTGAAAAGTCTTAGGATGACTTAAATAAAAGCTAGTGCCTGAAATCTACAGATATAATGGAAGAGAGCAGCACATTATAAACACGTGGTTGTCAATCAATTGATTTTAGGGTTAGGTTTGGGCAACAAATCCCTTGGCTATGTTCCGGAAAGCAACATTAATTAATTGAATGATGCGTATTTGTAGGCTAATTTGCATACAGAAGTTACCAAGAGACCATGGGTTAGGGTTAGGGTCATGGTCGACGTCAACTTTTCACACGGGACAAGAAGAGCTGTCCCTTTGGTAACAGTCCCTTTGTTGCTCTTTATACTATTTCACTATCCTTCTTGTGTCCTGTCAAAAATACTAAGGCCACCTTACAATAAAGTATTGACCTACAGGGTCATTTATTTTGTGAGAGGACTGTCTCTGACAAACCCCACAACCAAGGAGCAGCCATCACATACATGAGAGGTACCATAAATGAGCAACTTTGGCATCGACACACACACACCCACACTCACACATACACACAGAGACTCACACAGCAGTGAGCAGCTCATGTGTGAATCCTCACAGATAGTATTGATCGGAGACGCAGGCCTCATTCATTACAGGCTGACGAGCGGCAGATGAGCTGAGGCTTATTGCTGAGCAGGGCCTTTCTCTCTGTCGCCTGGAAACCCACAAGGGAAAATCGTAGAAGCCATGCATAAGTAAACGTGAAGGGGGGCTGTATGTTTTAGTCAGTAGAGTTACATACGTTACATAATTATTTGATCATATATAATAATATAACTGGTGATATGCCAGCATTTTTTTATCATAGTTACAAAAATTGTGAATTGGTTTAAGATACATACTGGCAAATGTAAGTTTGAGTCAACATATAAAATTATTATTTTACTTACCAGAAACTGGAGCATGGACTTCAATCCATTTTTTTTCTTGGTAGTTAAATACAATAATGTCAGCTCATTCCATTTGTGAATTAATGTTATCACAGTCTTGTTCTTCTTCCACTGTTCTGTCAGATCTGTAAAAAGAAAAAGGATCTCCCATTTGAATTGCGCTGTCCAGTAATGTTACTATAGGCTGTTGCCACGTTCAGTGAAACAAAACATGTTACTTTTCTTAATATCCAAATAGAAGCTGATCAGAGCATTGAGGTCCTCCAGCCCGTCATCCAACACCTGCTCACCGGGTATACTTCATTACACAACGGGACATCATTTTACAAATCATCTAAAAAGGCACCAAATCCGAGAGGTAAAGTTCAGGGACTCAAACACAGGATATTCTTTTGCTAATTTGCTTCAATTATAGAGCTTGTGCCATTTTGTATTTTGACATACAGTATGTAAAGACATCATATTAAATCACCAAAACCAACTATATAACGAGTATTTCCTTAGTAGGCAAGACCTGATGTAGGGTATTCATTCTGTTACTGTATTATTACACAGCTGAAAATAGTCCCTAAATAAGTAACAATTAATATATCCTACAGTGTCAACCTGTATATAAAAAAAAGAAAGCATACAGTTCTTAGCAGTCACACACAGTAGTTACGATGTGCTTCCTTATCAGAGAACAGTGAGCTCAAAACAAATGTACACATGTTGACATTTTAATATGACATTTTAATATGTCAATTTTGAGATGCGACCCCTTCATTTTTTGTTACTTTATTCTAAGAATTGTGACTTTTTAGCCATAATTCTGAGACCTCATCACCTGCATTCAGAAGGAAGTAGTTTATGTGTATCTGTGAGTGACCTAAGGAGTGATTCTGTCCACCTTTGATTGGAGCAGGCGGAAATCCTGACCGACAATCCTGTCTCTCTATCCTGACCCAGCAGGCTCGGCCTCTCATGCAGCTGTATTTCCCCAGAGACTCCGTCGCATGCCTGCCTCCACAGCACAACACACTGCCATTTCCAACCGGGCCGAGGGTCACCAGAGAGGAGCTCAAATTGCCACCCTGTGAAACCAGGCCGACCTGAGGTTGGGTCTTGCTGTATTGAATTTTGTTTTCCCCTCCTGCGTTTTTCTGAGTTCCTGGGCTACAGGAAAAGAATGATTCCTGCTTAACGATCAAATAATGAATGTCATTTTGAGGCAGGAGCGAGACAGGGTTAGAGACAAGAGGAGGGCAGGGAAGGAGAACGTGGGGGGAAGGCGGGGGGTGGGGTGGGGGGGTGAGTATATTACCGAGCTGGCAAATGTGCCCTCATGCCAGGGAGTCAATTTGAGGGAAGCCATGCAATGTGACATCATTTACTCAGAAATCCCTAATTTGTCAGCATTAATATTTCAGCCCCAGCATTGCCTGTCACAGTGTGCCAGAGATGACTGATCAATCTATAAAACGGCTGCAGCTAATTTATTGAATATTTATGTGCAATGTCATGTGCAGGAGAGCCGCAGACTTTATTCCACGGTGCTTTGCTGCTATGCCCAGGAACCTTTCTAAAACGAAACCATAGCCAGATTGACAGAAATGTGTACTGTTGCTATTGCTGTACAATATGTAATACTGCACACAAATAGAGTATGTTTACATTGAACTACAGCAATTGGGTTTTGTGGCAAATTAGAAAAACAGATAGATGGAGGGTTGTTTGTGTTTCAACCCTAACCCGACCCCGATTATCAAAATATTTCTGGGATTTCCTAGGATTTCATCCCCCCCAAAGGCATGTATTGGCAAGCTTTTTCAAAATAAAGTCACAACATTTCCTTTTGAGCTCATCGTTTTACTTCTAAATATTAGTGTGAGCTAACAATCGTAACTCCATGTCGACTGGGGCTTGTTTTTGTACAATTGTTCCCAATGAAGAGGCACCATTGCACGCAGTTGCCTTGAATAAGCATTGTCTCCAGTGCCTTTTTTTCTGAGCTACAAGCGTTGCAGGTTGAAAATAGATACTTTTCCAAAAAATGCCATTGACTTCATTGTAGAAATTGGAGAAGAAGCTTGTCTTTCAGATGGAAAACATCATAACAAAAACTGAATCCCCCGTTTGAGCAGATTGGCCATTCTAACCTGGGATTTTACTGCCGGTAAGTGTGAAGGCAAGAATCTGGTGGTGGTGTTCATGCTTAAAAAAGAATGTTAAACAAACATAAAGTGGCCTAAATAGATAGATAAAAAGCAAGACGGCAAAGCAAGTCATTATTATAAAAGCAATAATACATTGTTAAGATGTTGTTGTCATATTACAACAATATTAAAACGCTAGAAGGAGGCTTTGCCCAGCACACATAGCTCCTTTCTGCCAAAAGATGCTATGTGGACACAGGGCCTAACCCTTTACACTTGAAAATGAATAAATAGGAGAAGCAGCCCTTCTCCTCCAATAAGTGTGAACCCCCTTAATGCCCCTTCCTAATCTGTGTGTGACTGAGCTGCCAACACGCCACTCCGTGTGTCATTGTCTCATTCCATACATTGCTCCAATAAGTATGCCTTCTATGGGGATGGGTTTTTAGCATAACCCACATTGTATGCAATTATTTACTGCCTGGTGATGACAAAATCCTTCCATCCGTTTTCTGCTTTTGTTGGCAGCTGCACTGCACATTTACACAATAGGCATTTAGCACGGACAGCATAATTATGACAGCACATCAGGGCTGAAAGTGCTGGGACAGTGCCAAGGCAAAAGCCGCTCACACCCTCATTCTTCAATGCCGCCCATGAAGATCATTATGGATGAATATTAGTGGCGGTGGGACGTGATGGCGGCAGAGAGTGGGGAGCACTGCGTCCCTGTACATCTTTGGAAAATACTACAGGGGGAAAAGTGTCTCAGGATGATCGTGTTCACAATTATTCTTAGAATAGGACTGAAAGTACTTTATGGCAAAGTTCTATTTGAAGCTTCTTCCACTTATAGAGAGGGAAATACTACTGCAAAAGTAGAAAGTAGAGTATAACGACATGTCTTTTTTAGCAGATTTGTAAATTAGAAACATGTTAATTAACCCAATGACAAAATACTTAATACATTTCAAATATTAGCTTTTCTTATACAGCAGCATTACTGAGTTTGTGTGGTTATCTTTTCTATATTTTGCCAAAACCATGATCTTTCAACCCAGTCTCACAAAAAAACGTGTAATAACTACGTTGGTCCACAACGTAGGACGTAGTATTTCTACAAAAACGCCTCTGAAATTGTAAGATCCCTACGTTTTTTTTCACCATTCATTCCAATGGCTGGCGTCTATGTCACGTGATCTTCACATTTCTCCCTGCAGAAAAAAAAAACATGGCCGAACTTCGTTTTATTTTCGGTGTAAAATGCCTATTTTAAGGTTAGTTTGGCCATTAAAATGCGTTTTGATGTCATTTGATGCGAGAAATATGAGTTGTTATTTCAGATTATATGTGCAGTGGATGTACATGATCTTTAATTTGCTAGTTATTACAAAGATTACTTCAGGAAATTGTGTCTATACAACGTTTTCATTGTTACCAAGGTGGTTGCTAGGGACGCTGCTATCGATATTATTTCTGTTATGTTGTGTAACTGTTTAATGGTGTTATCTTTATTGCTACCCCCTTCCCTGTCAACATTAACACATAATTATCCTTGTGTTTATTTATTTGTTTGATTAATAAACACAAGTTGGAGTCCGTCAGGACCGAGGGTCGGAGCAGCTCATTTGCTTTACAGAATATTACACCCGGAAGTAAGTATTCTCTCCGCTTCGCTTGACAAACCCAGTGATAGTCCTCAAGCTCTGTGATTGGAGAGTGTGCTCCGAGGGTTACGCCGAGCGTTGAACAGCACTTGAAATGGGATGGAACCACGGCAGACTGTCCAAAACTGGATTTGAACGGGTCCACCCCGTCCCCCGTCCCCAGAACTACACATGCTGGCTATTGTGTGTTTCGCAACATGTTCTATTCTATGGCACGTCTCTACTGGGAGTTGTAGTTTTAAAAGACGTTTTCGTATTTCCCATAATAAGAAGTTGCCAGTATTAAACTGTGTACATCCCTGGAGGTGTAGGGGATAGGAAACACTCAAATGTAAAACATATAATTAATAAATGAGTGAAAATTGCTTGTGCCCATAATGGGCAGCATTAATATATACCCACATGACAGCTAAGGTCAGAAGAGCTTTATTTAACAGCTGGTCTTATGTCTGTGACCCCTCCTGTTGTTCATTGATAAGCCTGAAACATGCACTTGTCAAGGTTCAGAGGCAACTTTTGCAAATATGGCAGTCGCCATCGATCATCTTAAGATAAGATATACTTTATTGATCCCAAGTTGGAAACATTTGCGTTACATTAGCATGTGTAATAGTTGTAAATATGCAGTGGTGTTTATTTGTAAATCATTTAGTATAATCACACAAATTCTGTGTTTTATATTTAATAATTCTGTGTTCTTTATTTATTGATTGTTCAATACCTGATAAGGCCGGAGATGAAAAACTTGGGTCGCAGGTTCCTCAACAGTGCATTACATCTATCAATATTTGTGTATACCTCCACCATTAAACTGTCATATTCTGCACATTTATTATACTATCTACATACATCTTATAAGTGTATAATACATATGTATAATATCAGTTAAAATAAGTGCTTCAACATAGTTAACATTGCTGGAGGTATACACAAATGCACTGTTGAGGAACCTGCGACCCAAGTTTTTCATTCATTGCATAACTACACCGTGTGTGTATATGATATGTCAATAAACCTTAGAAAATCTTGAAATCTTGAAAGGTATGTGCAAAATAGTCATTATATACAGTCTTTAATTAACTATTAGTAGAGAATAACGAGTAATGAATATACTTTATAGGGATCCTATTAATATAAAAATAATGAAATTCAATAACATGCTTTAACCACTAGGTGTCCCTTTATATAATCTGTGCACGTTTATGATGTAATACAGCCTATCTACCAATTGGATCAAATATAAAAGTCAGCCGAATTAGTATTGATACTGCAAGGAGACGTATTGTGTGAAAAGAAATGTAAGATGTTGTTTAATTGTTGATATATTTATGATCCACGTTACGTTTTCAGTGTTGGCAGCAGTTCCTCATGTTTGTCTAAGTCTTCTCATCAGGGCTCTATAAATAGAGAACTACGGCAGATATGTAATATTTAATGCAGCCGAACCGTGTATTACAATGCCGTTATGTGATGAGCTCCAAATAGAAAAGCAAGCACAATCGGAATAATGTATTATTTTATTTTAAAAAACTGTTTTCGGATTTCACATCAACAGGAGTCCGGTTAACTAAAATGTCCGTGCGGAACAATACCCCAACCCATAGATCCGTTCGGTCTGTTTCCGGTATTTGTTTATGACGATGTGATGTGAGATGTGAGACTGGAATTGCACAGGGGAAAATAACGTATCTATGCCACAATTGTAGATGCAGATTTTGTTAAACTAATACGTTTGCGCTGTGGACCAACACTATGCATTGACGGGGTAGCAATAAAGATAACACCATTAAACAGTTACACAACATAACAGAAATAATATCGATAGCAGCGTCCCTAGCAACCACCTTGGTAACAATGAAAAAGTTGTATAGACACAATTTCCTGAAGTAATCTTCGTAATAACTAGCAAACTAAAGATCATGTACATCCACTGCACACATAATCTGAAATAACAACTCATATTTCTCGCATCAAATGACATCAAAACGCATTTTAATGGCCAAACTAACTTTAAAATAGGCATTTTACACCGAGAATAAAACGAAGTTCGGCCATGTTTTTTTTTTCTGCAGGGATAAATGTGAAGATCACGTGACATAGACGCCAGCCATTGGAATGAATGGTGAAAAAAAACGTAGGGATCTTATAATTTCAGAGGCGTTTTTGTAGAAATACTACGTCCTACGTTGTGGACAAACGTAGTTATTACAAGTTTTTCTATGAGACTGGGTTGGATCTTTCCCCAACCACCTTTCAACCCAACTTCTCTGGTCCAGGTTTGAAGTACGTTGTAGCGCATGGGTTGGGCAAAAGAGTTGAGGTCAACATTATCCAGGCAGCAATTACGTACCTCTGAAACACATAAGACAAACCCATCAAGTAGTATAGTAAAGTAAAGAAATGTGGGGTGTAATGGAAATTATTATTATAAAAGAACTGAAAGCTATGAAGTTGTATAAATAATAACATTCTGTTAGCTTTACATGTCCAAATATAGTATAGCTGAGATATCATTCCTCAGATGACCAGTCAGTAGGTGCCATGTAACCACTCAGGATATGACCATTGATCTGATCATGGATCTATTGTCCTTTGACACAGTCATGGGTCAGTTATCTCAAGACTAAGCATGTTTTCGTTGAAACTGTATACAAAGATGACTAAAGACTCAGAAGAAATTAATTATTTTTGAATGACTTGGGTCATGTATGAGTAAAAATAAAGACACAATAAATAGCAGTAAGAGGCTGTCAGTAAACAATCAAATACAAATCAAAGTTTAATTTAGGCCAAAACTGGTGATGTTAAAGTCTCAAATCATCTCTGTGTTGACAAACGTTGTAATGACATTGGTTTGTCAGAGTGTCTATTCTACTGTGTAATCCATAAAAAGAACACTTTTTTTGTAAAATACACTTATTTCCTACTAAGGGATCAGTTTACTGTTGCTTCCCATATCTCTGTTTGAGAATGTGATGACACTTGACACTTGACACAAATGTGGATAATGGAACACAACTGGACACCCTTCCACATTGCAACATCCAAAAACAGACCTCCTTATATTTGTACGGTCTTAACAGTTAAAAACATCTGGAGCGATCCCAAATATGGTTCAGGACAAAAGTAATTTAACCTGTTCTACTCCCCCCCCCCCATATTGATTTAAAAACTATCCTAAATATCTTATTTTGGAATGGGATAAAATGAGTGTTGGCCATCTTTTCTATTTACACCAAGAGAACGTTTACAATCACGTGACATTTGCACTGGCCGCTAGAAATGTAAAACGTAGCTAATTACCAGTTTTAGAGGTTTTATTGTGAAACTTCTACATTTTGGGCTGGGGACCAATGTAACTTTTAAACATTTTCAAGTGAGACTGGGTTGTAAATACTCCTACACCTAAGAATGGAACCAAATATGTGTCGCTCTACATTTTGATCCAGCTAAGACCGGTTTCTGTGAAGCTTGTTTAAACAGGTTTACTGATCGAGGTCTTTTCCCAGTGTGCACTTGGTGAGCCAACGGGTCAGTAGATGACCAATCCAACAAGTTTACATTTCAAAGTGCAAATCTCCTTCCTGCACCACAGTTAGCCCTGGCCCCTCCAGTCCCTTCATTATATCGGCACTAATTACAAATTCTTAAACCAGTGCCAGACATTACAATAAGACAGTGCAGTGAGCATATGGCATAATATCCTATTAATGAACACTCTAAATTCAAACTCAGGTCAGCGATATCACGCCGGAGAATGTGTCACTGATCCGATGGAAGCGGGAGGGGGGGAGCCGTAAGGGGTGGAAAGGGAGGTAGGGGAGGAGGAAGTGACCTTCTTCTAAAATGCACAGACTAATTTAAAGGGGGGGCAGCCCCTGAGGCCGTCTCATTGTTTTACTTGTTTAATTTTTTGCCAGCAATTATTGATATAATATTTTGATGGCAGAGCCGATGAAGGAGAAGTCATTAAAGGGGACCAGAAGAAGGAGGAGTTTTTCTTTCTTAATTTTGCTTCGCCACTAGCTAGTCCTACTCATCCCCTTTTTTTTTACACTCTTTTTATTTTGCGTTTTCCCAACTGCCACTCTCCGGGGGGAAAGTCGGGCTATTTGCATTCGCTGTCACAACAGTGTGAGGAACAAGTTGTGGCCGTCTCACTGGCTCAGTCCTCAGCACGCTCAGCGTTTAATGGGGACTGTCAACTACAAGAGAGATGGATACTCTTCTCTAACCCTCCTGCTTTTGGAAAAAGGGGGATGCAAATAGACACATTTAGCATGATTGGCTCTGCGATTGATAGATGTTCCCCGCGGCCTGTTTCATTAGGATCTGGTTTTGGGAGTTAATCTGCTGAGATGACCCCTGTCTGAAATTACAAAGGGTCGAATCCAAAGAGAAAGAGGACGATAAAGGTAGCCAAAGGTAAAGGAGCAAGACACTTCACCTTTATCTGAAATGGAGTAGTGATCAGTCCTCTCCTGTTAAGCGCTGAGAGGCCATGAAATGATTCCCACTGTGCATTTGGAACTGATAAACTGTACTGTCTTCCCTATGTCAAATTCAGGTAAAGCCAAAACAACTTGTTCTTAGCGCGGATGAGGATCTTCAGGGGCTCATCATATTACACAGGGGCCCTTCTCTCTATCTCTCCCCGGGGATGGCTCACTCTCAGCGGGCCCCAGAGCTGGACCCCTGCCTCTGGCCCCTGCAGAGTGCTGCTGAGCCGTGTTTGTTTAAAGACCAGACTTAATCCTCCGCTGCAGCTGTCTCAGATCAGGTCGCAGTCTGGTGGGGGGTGGGGGGGTAAGGGATTGCTCAGAGGGCTGCAGGTGTAGACTGTAGAGCAGATGTAACTGAAAGTATGGAGATGCTGGAAACGAAAAAGTCAGGTGTGCAAATGGTTTGAAGATCGGATTGTTTTATAGTATTGCGGATTGTGATTTACCCTTCAGTCAGACAGTAACTCCACCAAAGCACAGACCCTAAAGAGTGGTGCAGGAATTAGTCCTAAAACCCAGAAATGAGTTAGCGATTTACCACTTATGGGCTCCCTCATCTTAAACTCACGGTTTATTTTTGACTTGATTTTAGTTAGAAGCCTGAAAAAAGGTCTGTGCTCTACAAGCTTAGGAGAGTTTCAAGTTCTGGCATAAAATATGTCAGTAAATACCTTACTCTTGAATGTCCAAAGCTGCAATGTGTCATAAAACAACCCAGTCTCACGGCATTTCGTGTTATAGTCACAACATTTAATCTATTGATTCGTGTTCACCAACACGATTTTCCCCTTTTTTTCGTGTCACACAGAATGATTTTAAAAGCAATGTATTTCTATTGGTAGTATGCAATATGTTCAAAAATAACACATAATTATCCTTGTTTTTATTTATTTGTTTAATTCTATAATATCTGGCTTTTTTGATGTCCGTCAGCAACTGAATTTCAAAATAAAGTCACCGGAAACAGATGTAGGCGATACACACCCACTGAACTGATTACCCAAGATCCTCAGCTATGGTTGAAGCTCAGTGATTGGATGTTTTAGCCGCAATGCACGTTGGGATATGGTGTTTATGCAATATGAAATCCGAAAACATTTTTTTAAAAATACTTTATTCCGAGTGTGCTTGCTTTTCTCTTTGGAAGTCATCACATAACGGCATTGTAATACACGGTTCGGGTGCATTAAATATTACACATCTGCCTTTGTTCTTTATTTCTAGAGCCCTGATTAGAAGACTTCTGGACAAACTGGAAGAAATGCCACCGAAACTGAATATGTGACGTGGATCATAAATATATCAGCAATTAAACAATATCTTCAATTTCTCTTCACACAATACGTTTCCTTACAGTATCAATATTAATTCGGCTGACTTTTATATTTGATCATTGGTAGATAGGTTATATTTACACCATAACGGTGCACAACTGATAAACAGGGACTTGTAGTTTTTAAAGATATTATTAATTTTCTTTGAATTAAAGAATGTAAATACTGAGTTGAGAGGGGTTTTTGGTGATGGGAGAAACATCTATGGAATCACAATTTCAATAGCTTACCATTAAATGATGAATATACCTTTCTGGCTGTGATGTTTTACATCCATCCATCCATCCATCTTCTCCCGCTTATCCGTGGTCGGGTCGCGGAGGTAGCAGTTCCAGCAGAGAGCCCCAAACTTTCCTTTCCCTGGCCACATCAACCAGCTCTGACTGGGGGATCCCAAGGCGCTCCCAGGCCAGCGAAGAGATATAATCCCTCCACCTGGTCCTAGGTCTACCCCTTGGTCTCTTCCCAGCTGGACGTGCCTGGAACACCTCCCTAGGGAGGCGCCCAGGTGGCATCCTAACTAGGTGCCCGAACCACCTCAACTGGCTCCTTTCGACGCGAAGGAGGAGCGGTTCAACTCCGAGTCCCTCCCGGATGACTGAACTTCTCACCTTATCCCTAAGGGAGACGCCAGCCACCCTGCGGAGAAAATCCATCTCGGCCGCTTGTATCCGCGATCTCGTTCGTTCGGTCATGACCCATCCTTCATGACCATAGGTGAGGGTAGGAACGAAAATGGCCCGGTAGACAGAGAGCTTTGCCTTCTGGCTCAGCTCTCTTTTCGTCACAACGGTGCGGTAAAGCGACTGCAGTACCGCTCCTGCTGCTCCGATTCTCCGGCCCATCTCACGCTCCATTGTTCCCCCACTCGAGAACAAGACCCCGAGATACTTGAACTCCTTCACTTGGGGTAAGGATGTTTTACAAATCAGATATTAATGTGTAGAATGAAAACATACTTATAATCAAATAATATAGCAATATCCTGTACAATTATGTGTAAACATGAATAAAACTACACATCTTCAGATGTTATACATACATAGGTGTCCTACACTAATAATAACAAGTATAATTTGTTGTGTTAACACTGTAAACTTGACAGTTTTTTAAGCCGCACCGCCTAGTGGTTAAAGCACGTTATTGAATTATTTTGTTGAATAGTTATATCTGATGAAAAAGTATTAAGAGTACACACAAAATAGGGGGTAAGTAGAAGGTCAATGATAGAAATATAGAATATAAAAAATCAAGAAGATGCTGTAAGTGATCTCTACAATAAAACAGTTTTGTGCCGGATGTACAAAGGCACAATATTAATAGGAGGATGTGCAAAACAGAAAAACCAATTAACCTTTATTTAAACATTAAAGAATACTTTAGGTTAAGGTCTTCTTTTAAATAAGAAAACATCTTTGGGGGTATCTACAGATAAATATTAAGCCTGACAAAGTACTTAACGTCTAATATATTGCTTTCCTGCAATGCTAACTATGTTGAAGCACTTATTTTAACTGATATTATACATATGAATTATACTCTTATGTATGTAGATAGTATAAGAAATGTGCAGAATATGTCAGTTTAATGGTGGAGGTATATACACATATTGATAGATTACATTACATTGCATTTAGCTGACGCTTTTATCCAAAGCGACGTACATTCGACCAGGAAGATACAACCTTGAAGAAAACAGAATCATATAAGTACATCAGGTTTCATATAGCCACAACATTTCAAGTGCTACTCAACTGGCTTATAGATAAGCCAGTCCTTTATTAGTATGTAAGTGCTCTGTTAGTAATTCTTTGTTAGTAGTTCTATCGCTCGAAATGGAGTCGAAAGAGATGAGTTTTCAGCCTGCGCCGGAAGATGTGTAAGCTTTCTGCTGTCCTGAGTTCAATGGGCAGCTCATTCCACCATTTGGGGGCCAGGATAGCAAACCCACGTGTTTTTGCTGATGGGAACTTTGGTCCCCATCGCAGCGCAGGTGCAGCGAGCCGTTTGGCCGATGCAGAGTGAAGTGCACGTGCTGAGGTGTACGGTTTAACCATGTTCTGGATGTAGGAAGGGCCAGATCCATTCGCAGCATGGTACGCAAGTACCAGTGTCTTGAAGTGGATTCTAGCAGTTACTGGAAGCCAGTGAAGGGAGCGGAGGAGCGGTGTGGTGTGGGAACATTTCGGAAGGTTGAAGACCAGCCGAGCCGCTGCATTCTGGATGAGCTGCAGAGGTCGGATGGCACATGCAGGTAGACCAGCCAGGAGGGAGTTGCAGTAGTCTAGGCGTGAGATGACGAGTGCCTGGACCAGAACCTGCGTGGCTTTCTGGGTCAGCTGGGGACGTATCCTCCTGATGTTGTAAAGAGTGTATCTGCAGCAGCGGGTTGTAGCAGCGATGTTTGCAGTGAAGGCCAGTTTGTTATCTAGGATCACACCCAGATTCCTTGCAGTCTGAGTCGGGGAAACAACAGAGGTGCCAATGTTGATTGTTAGGTCAAGAGTGGGACAATCTTTTCCCGGAAGGAAAAGCAGTTCAGTCTTGTCAAGGTTGAGCTTGAGGTGGTGAGCAGACATCCACTGAGAGATGTCAGCTAGATGTCTTGTAATGCACTGTTGAGGACCCTGCGACCCAAGTTTTTCATCATTGCATAACTACACCGTTGTTGTGTATATGATATGTGAATAAACCTTTGAAAATCTTGAAATCTTGAAAGGGATGCACAAAATAGCCATTATATACAGTCTTTAATTAACTATTAGCAGAGAATAACGAGTAATGAATATACTTTATAGAGATCTGCAGATAAATGTTTAGTCTTCTCAAGCACCAACTATCAAATATCTCTCCTGATTGTTGGCACTTGACAATCACCTTCCCTGAATTTTACTCAGGTTTAACTAAAGTCTGCTTTAAGGGTTGTTTATATTTCACATCATTAATCAGAATCTGTAAAGTAACTAAAATAAATGTAGTGGAGTAAAAATACCCGGCTCTTGGGCTGCAACAAAGAGCTGGGAGGCGAGACGAGGGGTCTGAAAGTATAACAATCCTTTTATTTTGTGGACACCAAAAATACAGCCGCGACACGAAGCTCACACAGGGAGTGTGCGAGAGGAATGAGAGGGCGAACAAATCCGGTTGGCTCTCCTCTTGTAGGCTTCCCGACCCAGGTGCAGCTCATCAGGTAAGACGCCGGCAAAAAAAGTCCGACATTATACAATTTAAAATAAAAACAAGAATCGTGTCTTGATATTGAGTAAGAACCATAGACTGTATACAGTATATAAAGAAAATGTTTTTATGAACCACACAGCTTCCGGTCTTCCAAGACCCGACTGGACAAAAAGACGTGGTGCGGGCACGAGACATTACCAATAGAAATACATTGCTTTTAAAATCGTTCTGTGTGACACGAAAAAAAGGGGAAAATCATGTTGGTGAACACGAATCAATAGATTAAATGCCGTGACTATAACACAAAATGCTGTGAGACTGGGTTGCATAAAAGCAGTGATTGCTACCAATTGACTAAATCAGACTACATCATCATCCTAACAATAGACGCCTTTAGATTAGCAGCGGTGAGGAGCAGCCATGTGACGGTGAGGTAGTTCGTTTATAGCCTTTTCACTTCTGGTAAATTGCATTTACCCTTCAAAAATCATGAAAACAGTGTCAACAAGTGCTAGTATCATAAACGTTAGTTTGAGCTTATTTTCTGCAATATCTTAAAATCCAGTAAAAAAATCACATTGCTTTTGTCGAGGGAGCCCTTGCGATACTAACTTCCATGTTGCCCTACTAAAATATATGTCATCACCGCACCACTCTGTTCAAATCCTGCTGCAGTTAACCTCTCTCCAATAACAGCAAGTGACCCTAACCCTGACGAGAAAGGTTAGGGTCCTCACCATGTCGCAGTTAATTTCACAGAAATTACCAGCTTACTGCCCTTTATCCCTTACACAATGTGAATA
The DNA here is from genome assembly GCA_943591055.1 of Gobionotothen gibberifrons. Taxonomy (NCBI): domain Eukaryota; kingdom Metazoa; phylum Chordata; class Actinopteri; order Perciformes; family Nototheniidae; genus Gobionotothen; species Gobionotothen gibberifrons. Next base: position 502,779 of record CALSBZ010046798.1, read on the forward strand.
AACATCTAATAAGGGTCTTATTGCCTTTTTACAAACTTCTCAGATAGCGTTAGACCGGCAAAAGCTTAGTCATTTGGCTTTGGAACCCAGTTCAAGTACCCAAACGGACCAAGCACTTTGTGGACTGTTACAGGAAGCGTTGCCTTCCATACTGGGCACTGCTCAAGTGCCTCTGAGCCAGATCCCTGTCTGTTTTTGGGTGCTATATAAACTAGCTGCCCACTGCTTTCATTAATAAGATGGATTAAATGCACGTGCTTTGATGATGGAAGTTGTTCTATTCCTTCATTACCCTTTTATGTTTTACCCACTTGTTTTTTATGTATTCATGATATTTTCCTCTATACATGAATGCAGATGTTTTCATAATATATACAGGGAAATATGGAAATACTCAACCTGTACCAGCTTGATTAGTGAGAGAAAAGGTCATCCTTGTCCGCGAGTAAACTGGATTTATTGTTGTCGACGCTGCAACACGGGGGTGATAAAGTGACCTCAATAAAAAACAGCAAAGCCAATGCCATATGCAAATGATTCCATAAAAGCATAAAAGAAAGCAGTGGGGGTGGTCAGCCAGGTGGGGGCAGTGGGGGTCAAATGGAGCAAATGAAGGTTGAATAGCAGATGCAGCGGCCCGGCCCATCACTCTTCATGCCAGCGGCTTTTTATGTAGCTGACCCCCCCCCCCCCCCATAACTCTGGCTCAGTGATAAGGCAAAGGGCAGTGCCACGTGTCTGTGTGTCCCTGTGTCCCACTATAACCTGTCCACCATCTCTCTGTCCCACTATTACTAGTCCATCAGTCTGTCTGTCCCACTAGACCAGTCCATCAGAGGCTCTCTCCCACTAAAACCAGTCAGTCAGTCTCTCTGTCTCTCCGTAACAAGTCCATCAGTCTGACTGTCCCACTATAACCAGTCAATGTAGTCCTTCTGTCCCCGTTATGACCAGTCTAGTGTCCCACTAGACCAGCCTATCAGCGGCTCTGTCCCACTAAAACCAGTCAGTCAGTTTCTCTGTCCCACTATAACCAGTCCATCTGCCTGTCAGTCCCACTATAACCAGTACATTAGCCTCTATGTCCCACTAAAACTAGTCCACCATCTCTCTGTCCCACTATGACCCAATCCACAGGTCTCTTTGTCCCACTAAAAACAGCAGTCTGTCCGTTCCACTATAACAAGTCCATCAGTCTGTCTGTCCCACTATAACCAGTCAATAGGTCTCTCTGTCCGACTATAGTCCACTTAGTCTGCCTCTCCAACTTAACATAACCAGTCCATCAGTCCTACTTTAACCAGTCCATAAGTCTCTCTGTCCCACTTAAACTCATCCTTCAGTCCGTTTTTTCCCCACCATAACCATTCCATCAGTCTTTATGTCCCTATAAAACCAGTCCATCCCTGTCTGTGTCTCACTATAACCGGCCCATTTAATCAGCCTTTCCAACTACAACCAGACCACTCAGTCCGTCTGTCCCACTATAACCAGTCTATCTCTCTCTGTGTCCCACTAAAACAGTCCATCTGTCTGTCACACTAATATCAATGTCTTAAGGATCTTAGTATAAGCCACTGAATGACCAGGTGCAAATGAAGCTTCATTCTGTCTTTCGTTTTTGTGGAAAATGCTTCAGTGGAATGACAATTCACTGAATTCAGGGTTGCAATTTTTAGGGTTGCTATAGCAGCAGGCTAATGTCAGACTGGATAGTACCTGACAATTATTGTGACACATCCAGATCATCTGCTGTGGTTAAATCCAAAACACAGCTTGAACAAGAAGACACCAACAAATATCTACAATTTAACGTCCAACCAAATGCACATGAGGTTGTCTTTAGCAACAGCTATTGAAGCCTAGTTTAAGTGGTAAGAGTTTTTTAAAGTACAATAAACAACTGCAATACTGTGAGAATAAGGCTTTTTATAACTGGATGTGGAATACGTGGTGAAGAAGAGACATGCAACACTCCACTCCATGCCAAAACAGAGACAAAGAGAAACTAAAGGAGATGGGAAAGCCAAGAAACCTGAGAGACAAAGCGGGAGATAGAAACATGCAGTCATAGAGACAGACACTGTAAAACAAAGAGAGGAGGCTGCAAATGAAGAGTGCAGCAATGCTGGCGGACATTGGCATCCCATTCGCTGGCACGCTGGCATGCCAAGTTGTAGGATTTACCCTGGAGCCCTTGGGCTTCGTCGTGAAAAGACTCAGTGGGCTTGAGGGGCCCGGCGGCTGGCTGCTGCCGGGGTCCCATTGTCTGGGCTGCTGGAGAGAGGGAAACGCTGGATGAATGGAGGGAAAACAAGAGGAAGACGAAGAGGAGGAGGCCAGAGGGAGAGCAGCAAGTGGTTCCAGGGAGCAGAGCCAACATGTAGAGGAAGAGGAGTGAGCAGGATGCTGCCGTGCACTCAGGGCCCATAACAGGCTTCTTAAAGTGTTGCCATGCAACCAGTTGCTTTCTCCATTCTTTCATTCCTAACCTGAAGGATGCTTTTTAGGGGGTTGTTGATTACCCAGTAGCTCAAAACAATGGATTGAAATGGACTTCAGATGGTTTGAATATTAGGCCTTTTCTGTTAGGTTCCAGGGCCGCACAACTGTGGCCTTGGAAGCTGATTCCCCAACTGGTGTGTATGTTTGTGTGTGTGGGTGGGTGACCCTCTTGATTTGTATTTCTTTATTTCTGTGAAAATTATTTCAAGTGCAGATGATTATTAAAGCAAACACAATATTATATATAATCGGCAAAGTTTTTCCACTTCAGAAATAAAACTGGGATTTGTCATATAATTATAATATTTCCTTTTTTATGTAATATTTATTGTACACACATCCATTTGTACGTACCATTATACACCAAAGCTAATTTATTGTATGTTGAAACCTATTTGGAAATAAACCTGGTTCTTATTCTGTGGGCACTTTTCATGTTTTATTTGTATTATTTCAGTGAAATACAGAGTAAACAAAAGTATTTATTATGTCCTACTTTTGTCTTTGCAATAAACAAATTAATAAAAGCTTCTAGTATTATTCACCATGTCATATTTTTTATGTCCAATATATTTGTTCTATTTTTATGTTATAATCATTGTGTATTCCCCAGTTCAGATACCTGGTAATCAAGTAGAGAAATCCAGCAATGATGATGCGTTCACTATCCATCACGATGAAAGAAACATCTTCAACTTTAGAGCAAAATGCATTCGAAAAAGTGGCATCTGTTAGGTCAATGTAGCTGCATGTTTTGTATTGGTTGTATAAACCCTGATTAGCTTACGCTCTCTATCAGCTGATCCTCTGCCTCAATACATAGGCTAATGTTACAAAAAAAGTATCTAATCAAAAGCCTTGTAGCATTTTGTGGACATCTCTTCAAGATTCCAAATCATTTAAAAGTGTGCAGATGAACCTTTCATATCTAAAAGTTGACATTAACTATCCCTGTAACGAAATATATACAACTTCATGTTTGTATGCGCTACTTCATTAGCCTCCTCCACTTCTCTGTGGACCTTGCGGCGTATGTGCATCATTTCTGATGCTGTTTGCAATCCGCTGGGTGCACTCGCAGGTGTGTACAGAGCAGAAGTCGCCGATGAATGAGAGCTCATCCGCCGGAGCCGGGGACAGCACATGGTCAAGTGGTCAACAAATGAAAATGGAAAATTGCTGCCACTTGTTGGGCCCATTAAAGTACATGCAGGCGGGAGAGGCGGGCAGGTCATGATGGATGCCCCGTGTCTCCGCTGTTGTTGATATGATCAAAAATATACCGCCCCAACCCCCCCACACTCCAACCCCCCCATTCACCACCATAATAGACAAACAGATGTGCGCAGGTCGCTCACAAGCACATCAAATTGCCTGTGTGCAAAATTGCCTTTGGGATGAGACATTTTGTTTATTCGTTGTACGAGTCCAATCGTGTTTTTGATTCCAAGTAGATTGTTAGGGTTTTTTATCAAAATATCAGGAATTTTAACTTGTTTTTCAGTCAAGCAACTAAATAGGGACATGCATGGTGCTTCAGAACATGCTGCAGCTGCAAATGATTAGACATATCGTTTTCTATGATCTCACCTTCCCTTTAGGACAGCAGAGAACGTATAATATAGCAATTAACCGTGGTTAAACATGAAGTTATCAAAAAAAGAAAAAAAGATTATCCATCCGAGTCCGATTCTGGAGGCGAGTGTGATCATATGTTAAATGCCTAAAGCAGTGGTAAGTAGTGAACATGCTGCATCTCTAGATAAGTTAAGTCTAGTAAAATGTTTGTGCCTCATTTACCACTTAATTTGATGCAAATACTGTGAAATGTAGAAATGCCAACGCAAATACGGCAGAATGGCAATTTAATGAAAACAAATGTTGGATGTGGAAATGCAGATGTAATAGTGTGTTTAGAGTGTGTTGTTCCCTCCATCTCCCTTACACACATACACACACACAAACATATACACACAAGGAGATTGTATTTGCCTAATCATATGCATTTTCCACTTCATTATCATGCTTTCTTCAGCTAGTGGCGCTCTGCAGCCTTCAGAAACACAGCACACCACATTGTGTAATATAATGCGTGTTGTATGGAAACACGCATTATATAAATTACGGATTGGATACTTGTAGTGCTCTCACTACCAGCTTGGACATACTGTAGCCAAAAAAAGAGCTGTGGTCATCATAAAGCAAATACATTAACACATGCAACTGTTAACATGAGATATTATACACGTCTCTGAGATGCATCAAGTTGGATCACAATGCTTTAGCACCTGGCACTAAGTAGTAGCAATAATAATAAAAGTAGCAGTAGTTTAATTAGAAGCAGTAACTATAGCCTCAGCTGCAGTTGTAGGTGTAAAATAGTAGTATCAGTATATATATTATATATAATATTATATATTATTGAACTAGTAGTTTTGTATTTGTGGCTTTTTTAGCAGTCGATTTTGTATTTGTGGATAGGCTTAATACTTTCCTCTTTTATTTTATAGAGCTTACAGTTAGGGCTGGCTCATGCTTGCGTTGAACCAGCCTCTAGTTATACTGCTATAGGCCTGTACTGTCTTAGGGCTTTCACCTTTCTTCACCTACTTCATTTTATGTATATCTGTAATAACTCATATCCTCTCTATCTCCATACACTCCTGACCAGGGCCGTCCCTCCCTACAGGCCGATCACGCAGACTCAGTGGGGAAATCCTCTTCTGTTACACTCTAAAAACAAATGCCTTGTCTCAACAAAGAAAATCAACGCAACAGTTTGCATCGATGTTTATTGAGTTAAGACAACTTCTAATGAAATTGTCTTAAAGCAACAAAGTTATTTGAGTTAGGGGAGAAGGCTTTTCCTCTACAATCAGAGGTGTTTTACTCAAAAGATTAAGTTGTTCCGACTAGTTTTACCACATTATTTAAAAGGAATTTTAACCTCTTAAGCCCTGAGCCTGTTTTTCAGGTTTCAGGCTCGAAAATGCCACTAACACAACAAATGATATATCTTCACTTCTAAAAGGGGTAAATTAATAATTATTTTTCTCAAAGCAAGGTTACATCTGTGAGTTGGATGTAGAAGTGTCAGAATCAATATATATATTTTTTATTTTAAAGTAAATTCAGATGGAACATAGTAAAAACATGTAAATTCTAATGAAAAAAAAGAAAAACCCTTTACTTATAGTGAAAACCACCCTTGCATGATGGGTTAGTAGACTAAAAGCTTTAGGAATCCAAACTATAACATATAATAAGTACCCTGTATCAAGATTGATGCAAAACAAGTGAAATTTGACCTTTTTAGAGAGATTTAGAAAAATAAAGTCCAGGCGGACTCACCTCTGGGTAATTTGGGAACCATCGGTTCCATTTGACCTTTTTCACTGTAAAAATATTTTTTTTACTTTGAATTTTCACTATAGGTATTCATTCCATCCAAATACAACTGTTGTAAAAAATAAAAATCTGAATCTGAATCAGAATACCTTTATTAGTCCCACAGAGGGGAAATGTGCAGCGTTACAGCAGGAAAGAGACACAGACAGCTTAGTGTTGCATATCTTAAATGGGTTAAAAAAAAGTACTACGTTATAATATAATAAACAACATGCTAAAAAAGTACTACGTTATAATACAATAAACAATAAACAATATGCAACAAAAAAAAAGATACAAACTAAAAAAGTTACATCATTTTCAAAAATACAGATCAAAAACAAATCAAATCTACAAATCAAGTAGACAAGGGTTTAGCAGCCAGGTATAAATGACAGTTATTAATGGCATATATATATTGCACATATAACACAAAGTTGGTTTGTATTTAGCAGCAAGGAGTGATATAGTATGTTGTGGTGTGTGTATGGGGGGGGGGGGGGTCTACCAGGGGCAGTGCTGGTTGTAAAGTCTTACCGCTGCAGGAAGGAAGGACCTGCGGTATCTCTCCATGAGACAGCGGGGGTGCAGCAGCCTGTCGCTGAAGGTGCTGCACAGTGAGGACAGGGTGTCCTGGAGGGGGTGGGACACATTGTCCAGCAGGGAGGACAGCTTGGCTGCCATTCTCCTGTCTCCCACTCAATGTCTGCTCCCTGGATGTTCACTGGTGTAGGGGGGGAGTGTTATATTTCCTTCCTGGGTTTTACAGATGTGTCTGACGCTGCAGAAAGCTGGTAGAAAGCAGACGATGGTACCTTTGGAAGTGAGTGCTTTTTGGATGCAGGCTGAGTGGCCAATACTGGTGCAGATCTCTTTCTAGTGAAAGATGAGGCAGAAATTGAGGAATGTGAGGGTGAGGCAGGTGTGGGTTGGGTGAAAGCCATTTCATCCTCATCTCCATCACTATGAAAACAAATGTGGAAAAACAAAGGGATTAGATGGATTCCTGTAATTCCTGTTTCCTTGGCAGTAAACATGGCATTTTGAGTGTGTGAATGCAATACATTTAGAGACCACCACAGTATTATTTCGAGACTATGTCTCAGGGCTTCTTAACATTTATGAAACTATTAATGTTCCATACCCTTTTAAAGTTAAGAAACTCCGCTAACTGAATATATGAACCATTTTTAGCTTAAAACACAACAGTAATCTAATCAAGCCTTTGAATTAGCATTGAGCTAGCAAAATGCTAACTAATGCTAACGGACTTTTAAACAGAAATCACGGTAGAAATGCCCTTATTTCTATCTTAACTGCACAAACAAGATATACGATTTAAAACTGAGACTCCACAGAATCCAGACATGTAATGTCATCACTGTACGAAAAAGAGAGATTACATACCTTTGATGACGAAATTCCACCACGGCAGAGTCACAACGTTCTGGCTGCAGATCCTGTCTGACTCAGAATCAACAGCTAACATTTCTGCATCGCTGTCAACATTAGTCACCATATCCATTGCCTGTAAAGTAGTAAGTATCTCTTTCCTGTGAGCCATTATTTGACTAAAGTAAAAGTACAGAAAAAGTCCTCAACGCAAATGTTGTAATCTGCTCGTTGTAATCTGCTCGGTATCTGCTGTCCGCTCTGTGCTCCTGCGCTCCTGCGCTCTGGGTGCTGCTGGAATTCCTGCTTCCTTTCAGGTGAAAAGAATATTTCAAGTCAGCTGCGTAAAGTACTTAGGCTGGCTGGCATTCTTTATAGTTTACGCAGGACCATATCTCTGGAACCCATTGGTCGATTCGGGTGATTTACACCTTTTTCTTAACCATCAGATCCAATAGAATCGAGGGGCAGTTCCCAAATCGACGTAAATATTACCATAGCAGACATAATAGAGAAGCAACGGAGAATATCTGAAAGTGCAAGAATGGACTGCAAAACTTTATACCCAGTATATTGCCATAAATATGATGATGGATTATCAGTAAAAAATTATACGTGACACAAAGACATTGGATTAACCTTGAGCGGCGTTTTTATTCCGGTGAACACAACTTTTGATCACAAATCAAAAAAGGTAAGACGGAGTTATTGTAATATTTTTGAAACCGGATGTTGTTTACGTTCTCTTTTCTGGCTGATAGCTCCACAATTCGGGGTCGTACAGTGATGACATTACATGTCTGGATTCTGTGGAGTCTCAGCTTTAAATCCTATATCTTGTTTGTGCAGTTAAGATAGAAATAAGGGCATTTCTACCGTGAGCTCTGTGAAAAACTCCGTTAGCGTTAGTTAGTATTTTTTCGCTCAATGCTAATTCAAAGGCTTGGTATTACTGTTGTGTTTTTTTTAGGTAAAAATGGTTCATATATTCAGTTAGCGGCGTTTCTTAACTTTAAAAGGGTATGGAACATTAATAGTTTCATAAATGTTAAGAAGCCCTGAGACATAGTCTCAAAAAATAATGTGTGGGGGGGCCCACGTGGGCGTACTTCGGGATTAAGAGGTTGTATGTACTTAATTACCCTCATTCGGGATACAAGCTTTTAAGTTGATTACTCAAAAAATTAGTAAGTTTAAGTATGATTTAAAAGGAATTTTAAGTTGTATGTACTTAATTACCATCATTGTGAACACACGTTTTTAAGTTGACAACCATTTATAAATTAAGTTGCTCCAAATATATTCGTTTTTTTCTTAGCTTTTTCATGCTTTTGCCTTTAAAGAAAGAAATTAATTGATTCCACAACAAAAATATTAGGCAATTCACTTTTTATTTTGAACTGCAGTTGTTTATTTCAACACATGATGTTTCAATCAGGAGATAATTCATTTTGTTTGAACATTTATTGACACATGCCATATGATAAGGTGCATGAACACCTGAAATCACAGCTGACTGCAGGAGAGAGGAGAACCATTTTATAGTGTGGCTGCAGCACGGTGATTGGCTGCTGGAGAATGAGGTGAAATGTAATAGGTTAAAGAGAACGCCTGTGATGAGCTGATTATATGCAGCTGTGGAGTGAATGTATATACACCCAGTCTTCCTGAAAGAACTTGCGCTGAGCTTCATTTAAATCTTGAAAAAAAAGATAAATAACACAAATTTAAATTGCCCCACAAATAATAAATAAACACATTAGCCATATTACCATGGGAAATGGGGACACAATAAATGCTGCCATCACTTCGAAGTGAGAGGCCTTTGCATATTTAAAACCAGTGCCAAATAGGTAACATCTGTAAAGTGTTTGTAAAACTACAGTAACAAACTCTCAATGGCCACCAATCTGCAGATCACACACATCCATTTGACAAAAGATGTAACAAAGATGTTTACACTGCCGACAGTCATTATTTCAAACAGTATGAACACAATTAACCCAGAATGCTTGCTCATTCATTTGTTTCCCTCGACCACGATGGTTGCATCGTATGGTCAGATCCTGGGGTGGAACGGTCACTGATGAAGGCGATATTCATGTCCTTTTGAAGCACATTAAATAATAGGTTAGCGCATAAGAGATAATGAATTAGGTAATTGCATACTTTTTAAACTGTCACTCTTAGCGAATTCAGAGCCATTATTACCAGCTGCTAAAGCAACGCTGGTATTGTTTTCACCTATTGAGTCTGCATGTGTGTGTCATCATGGCAAAGTGGTCCTGAAGACACACAGAGGTGCTTTTGAGCTTAAATGCATGTGGACAGATTTTGTCAATCACAACCGTGCAAGTTGTAGTGTACCTTCTCATCTTTTTTGCAGGTTCCATACAATATTTGAACTGGTTAAGTGAAGAGCAGAAGCCGCTTTTCAAATTTTACACAATCCTTTTTTCTCCAAGGTACACGACAAGGCAGCGGATGGCTATAGTTCTCTGCGTACTTCAATTGTATTGTGCTATTTTTGAAAAAGGAAAAAAAGAGAAATGACCTAAATTAATATATTCTGAATGGGTGACTGCCAACAACTTGCATTTCAATGACAACTCTAAATAACGACCATACCTCAAGAAGCATGTCCTTGATCTGCTTCACCGAGATTCATTTTTA
>CALSBZ010046798.1:557199-576277 GCA_943591055.1 Gobionotothen gibberifrons
CACACACACACACACACACACACACACACACACACACACACACAGTTCTCCCTCCTGCTCTTTCATACAGACACTCGTACCCAATACCTTATCATTGTCTCAAACACACACACACACACACACACACACACACACACACACACACACACAAACCCACACCTCCATCCGCTCCAGGCTATAGATGATGAGGCCAGACTGAACACAGATGGGAAATAAAAGTCAAATGTAGAAAAATAAAGCGTCTGTCTTCTTCAGTATTTATTATTATTTTACCAAATATAATCATCTTAACCACAGGACGAAACATATACAAGTGTGTCCACGTTTTCGTGCAATCCAACTTCTTTATAAAAAAATAATATTCTCCTCTTTTTGGAATCCTTTTTTAGATTCACGTTCCCCTCTAAGCCAATTTGTCTTTGCATTGCAAACAATCATTTCCATTTTTGGTTCATGTGCTTACCTTCTTTATTAATTGGATTTGGATCATTTCCAAGTGTACAGAGTGTACCCAGCAATAATTATATTCACAAAGAGATTTGACAAACATTTTATCACAGACTTTGGCGGCTTGACGGCACGTCGCTTACGTTCAAGGTTCAAGGTTCTTTATTTGTCATACGAACATAGCTGCAGAGTAGTTATGTCGATTAAAATCTTAGGTCACAGGCTTCTCCAACAGTGCAACACAACAATACAGATAAACAGAAAAATATAGAGCAAGTAAATATTAAAAAGTAAATACAAAAAGAAAAATAGTTTAAAAAAAGTGAAATAGTGAAATAAGAGTCTACTGTACAGTATATGCAAGCTATTGGAATGATATGTTAGATAAATAGATAAATCATTACTAAGTAGCAGATGAATGTTATGAAATTGTTTCAGCACTTCAGTTGTTTAACATTCTTATTGCCTGTGGGATGAAACTGTCTCTGAATCTGGTGGTTGTTGTCCGGATGCTGCGGTAGCGCCTGCCAGACGGCAGCAGACAGAACAGTTTGTGGCTGGGGTGATGGGAGTAAAGGTCCTCCATGGATGGCAGCTCCGTCCTGGTGATGTTCTGTGCAGTTTTCCCCACCCTCTGTAAAGCCTTACGATTGAGGGCGGTGCAGCTGCCGTACCAGGCCGTGATGCAGCCAGTCAGGATACTCTCTATGGTGCACCTGTAGAAGTTGCAGAGTATCCTGGAGTCCATGTTGAACCTCCTCAGCTTGCGGAGGAAGAAGAGCCGCTGTAGAGCTTTTTTGGTGATGGTGGTGGTGTGAAGAGTCCATGTCAGGTCCTCAGTGATGAGTCCATGTCAGGTCCTCAGTGATGAGTCCATGTCAGGTCCTTAGTGATGAGTCCATGTCAGGTCCTCAGTGATGTGGACCCCAAGGAACCTGAAGCTGCTGACTCTCTCCACCGTAGTCCCATTGATGGCGATGGGGGCGTGTCCCTTTCTCTGCTGCTTCCTGTAATCCACAATCAGCTCCTTGGTTTTGCTGACGGTGAGATGGAGGTTATTATCCTGGCACTAAGATGTCAGGTTTTCGACCTCCTCTCTGTACGCCGTCTCGTCGCCGTCTGTGATCTGGCCGATGACGGTTGTGTCGTCAGCAAACTTCACCATGGTGTTGGAGCTGTGTATGGCCATGCAGTCGTGAGTGAACAGGGAGTAGAGGAGAGGGCTGAGCACGCAGCCTTGAGGGGCTCCGGTGTTGAGGATCAGGGTGGAGGATGTGATGTTTCCCACCCGCACTGCCTGGGGTCTGCCCGTCAGCAGGGGCGGCGGGTACTGTAGGCTAGGCTAAGCCTTCCCAAATATTTTTGTCACTGCATCCTGGTAAAATAAAAAAATAATGTATAATGCTTGTGTCTTTGACATTAGCGCTGCTATGCAGCCACTTGTGCCCTGTAGGCCTACTACAAAGCCAGTTCAACATATCCTGGATACGTTTGAGTTATCTTAACTAACCCTAACAAACGAGATCTCGCTAAGCGGTCATACGACTCTGGTTAATATCAACTCGGTATATCAAGCCAGGGTTTCTCTCACCAGCTGAGAGCGCGTTCACGTGAAACGGGTGGGGTTATCAACATTTGACCAATCACAAACAGGGACAAGTGTAATGACAACGCAGCGTCATACTTCATTAATGAAAAGTAAACTAATATTAGACAAATATGAACTTTAAACATCCATGACTTAAACATATAATCCAGGATACAAGCCACATAGTTGCACCTGCAAGGTGAATATAGAACAACTGGTTTCAAAATAAATAAACTACCGAGTGTTTGAAAGCGTAACAGTTTTATGATATCACTGCCCCATCTAAGACACGAGTGGATCTGACTTTAATTACATTTGAATTGAGTGTTTCGTCAACCCAATGTGTTGCTTAAAATAATACTTCTGCATACAGTATGTGACACTAAGTGTTGCACGGCCAGACACGGCTCGAGAAGATGACTCAGATAAGGACATATATGATATTACATGATATTACAACCCAGTCTCATAAAAAAACGTGTAATAACTACGTTGGTCCACAACGTAGGACGTAGTATTTCTACAAAAACGCCTCTGAAATGGTAAGATCCCTACGTTTTTTTTCACCATTCATTCCAATGGCTGGCGTCTACAGTATGTCACGTGATCTTCACATTTCTCCCTGCAGAAAAAAAAAACATGGCCGAACTTCGTTTTATTCTCGGTGTAAAATGCCTATTTTAAAGTTAGTTTGGCCATTAAAATGCGTTTTGATGTCATTTGATGCGAGAAATATGAGTTGTTATTTCAGATTATGTGTGCAGTGGATGTACATGATCTTTAGTTTGCTAGTTATTACGAAGATTACTTCAGGAAATTGTGTCTATACAACTTTTTCATTGTTACCAAGGTGGTTGCTAGGGACGCTGCTATCGATATTATTTCTGTTATATTGTGTAACTGTTTAATGGTGTCAACTTTATTGCTACCCCGTCAATGCATAGTGTTGGTCCACAGCGCAAACGTATTAGTTTAACAAAATCCGCATCTACAATTGTGGCATAGATACGTTATTTTCCCCTGTGCATTTCCAGTCTCACATCTCACATCACATCGTCATAAACAAATACCGGAAACAGACCGAACGGATCTATGGGTTGGGGTATTGTTCCGCACGGACATTTTAGTTAACCGGACTCCTGTTGATGTGAAATCCGAAAACAGTTTTTAAAAATAAAATAATACATTATTCCGATTGTGCTTGCTTTTCTATTTGGAGCTCATCACATAACGGCATTGTAATACACGGTTCGGCTGCATTAAATATTACATATCTGCCGTAGTTCTCTATTTCTAGAGCCCTGATGAGAAGACTTCTAGACAAACATGAGGAACTGCCGCCAACACTGAAAACGTGACGTGGATCATAAATATATCAACAATTAAACAACATCTTACATTTCTTTTCACACAATACGTCTCCTTGCAGTATCAATACTAATTCGGCTGACTTTTATATTTGATCCAGTTTAAACTCTATTTCCTTTATCCTGTAATATGACTTGATATATTTAAACTCCGCACACTGAGCTCTGATTGGTCAGCAGGCGGTGCTTTCACTGAGTTGATCACTTTTCTATAAACGCCGGAAGCGGGCAGCGTCAGGTAAAAAAAAGTGATTTAGCATTCCCAAACCTAAGCCTCACACGCCACCTATGCCTGTCAGGAAGTTCAGGATCCAGTCATAGAAGGCGCTGTTGAGCCCGAGGTCTCTGAGTTTGATGGCCAGCTTGGAGGGCACAATGGTGTTGAAGGCTGAACTGTAACCAATGAACAGCATTCTCACATATGTGTTCCTCTGGTCCAGGTGTGAGAGGGCAGTGTGGATGGTGAGGGCTATGACGTCGTCTGTGGACTTGTTTGCTCTGTAGGCAAACTGCAGGGGGTCCAGAGAGTCAGGGAGGGAGGAGGTGATGAATGTTTTGACTAACCGCTCAAAGCACTTCATTATGATGGAGGTGAGTGCTACTGGGCGGTAGTCGTTGAGGCTGGTTATTATTGTCTTTTTGGGGACAGGAACGATGGTGGAGTGTTTTAAACATGTGGGGACTACAGACTGCAGCAGGGATCTGTTGAAGATGTCTGTGAACACCTCTGCCAGCTGAACTGCACACACCCTGAGAACACGGCCAGGGATGCCATCAGGTCCAGAAGCCTTGTGTGGGTTAACCCTTTTAAAGGATTTGCACACATCTGCCCTGTTTAAAACAAAAGGGCAGGGCTCCTGGTCCTTCTGTGCCTCCACAGCCTGGCTGCTCTCAAATCGTGCAAAAAAACTGTTCAGCTCATCTGGGAGAGATGCGCACGCAGACACTCCCGCAGCACCCCCCGCTGCTCCTTTGTAGTCTGTCATTGTTCTTAGTCCCGCCCACATGTTCCGGGTGTTACAGCCTTTGAAGTCAGATTCCACCTTATCTTTGTATTGTCTCTTTGCATTGCTAATTGCTCTCCGGAGTTCATACCTAGCTTGCGAAGCACCTCGCCGTTTATCCAGAGCTTTTGATTTGGGAATGTTCGTACAGAAACCTTCGGTACCACGTCATCGATGCATTTCCCAATGTAGCAGATGACCGTGTGCGTGTGTGTTAATGTTATTGTCCTCAAACACACTCCACTCCGTAGATGCAAAGCAATCCTTCCTTGTTACCGGTCTGTCCCGTTTAAGTTTCTGCTTGTGAGATGTGGTCTGATTTTCCGAAGGGAGGGCGAGGGAGAGCCTTATTTCCATGTCGAAAAGGGGAATAAACATGGTCCAGTATGTTTCCCCCGCGCGTCGGGCAGCTGATGTGTTGGTAGTACTTCGGCAGGACCTTCTTCATGTTAGCGGTGTTAAAATCCCCTGCTGTAATCACAACAGATGTGAATTCTCTCGGCAGGTGAAAAGCCCGGCGTGATCATGAGGTGCTCTAAATGAGCGTAACAGTCCGAAGAAATAACCCTCACATCTGTGCACCAGTTGTTATTAGTCACTACCATAGACTGTATATATAAATGGACGTAGTGTCCGTGACGTCACCCATAGGAGTCTGCAGAGTTGCAGAGAAGCCTAAAGTAGGCGGTGTCGGCCATGGCCCGTCTGCACAGCCAACACACTCTCACTCCATAAACGTCCAGGAGCGATGCTTGGTCAGGGTCCCCGAGGCGTGCAGTTGGGACGCTCCTAGGCTCCTTCAGCTTCATAAAGGGACGCAAATAGCTTTCAACTGATTGCAATGTATTCCCATCTGCGGCGGGATTTGACGCTCATGGAAGCACGGCATTCATTTGTGTCGGCTGCCCTTAAAGGCAATGTGAGCGTCCATTCCCATTGGATAACGGGGAATTGTACACCCGGAAGTAAGTATTCCCCTTACTGTCGATTGATTTGAAAGTGATATCTGCACTAGTCATCGACAAAAAAATACCAGATTATCCTTGTTAATTACACAACATTGATTGGTTTAAATTGTGCGCAATGCTTTTGTATTTTTCGGAGTTTAGGATGGCAGAAGACACTACACTACCCAGAATCCCCAGCTATCGTTAGGACTACACCATGTGCTCTGTTTGACAAACCCCGTGATTAGTTCTCAAGCTCTGTGATTGGTTGACCTCCAACTGCATTCCATATAAAAAAAACGTTTCGTAAAAGATAAAATCATACTTTATTCAGCAGTGCTTGCTTTACTCTTTGAAAGCCATCACGTGAATGCATTGTAATAAATGGATCGGCTGCATTAAATATTACACATCTGTCGTAGTTCTTTATTTATCTACAGAGATCGGGCTCAGAATAGACCGGAAACTATTCTTTTACCGTTCAGTTTTAATTTCACAAAAAAGTTAGTAGTAATATTTTGTTTTGATATTATTGTTTTGTATTAACTATTAGACCGCTGGGTTATGTTAAGACCATCTTTTCTGTGTTGCTGTGGGTTTTTTCCATCGCTTTTGTGTTACAAATATCAAAACAATAACTAAATATATCCGTCGTAAACTAAAACAGAAACAGCAGTATATTTTATTTTGTTAACACTGTAAACTTGACAACTTTTTAACCCCAACCACCTACTGGTTAACGCACGTTATTACACGTTTAGAGTAATGCAATGCAGGTAGATTGTGTTGCTTTTTAATGACTGTTTAAAATGCCTTTTTCTTAATGTATTTCATTTTTGTAAAGCACTTTTGAATGTGTTATATTTTATGAAAACATTTAAATATTTAGAGTATATACAAAATAGGAGGAAAGTAGAAATATAGAATAGAAAATATCAAGAAGATACTGTAAATGGTATCTATAATAATAATAATAATAATAATAATAATACATGGGACTTGTATAGCGCTTTTCAAGAAACTCAAAGACGCTTTGACAGAGAATAAAAAAACAAACAAAAAAACAAAAACAAAGAAATACAAAAAGAGATAAACAAAACACTGACCACCCCCCCGGTGGTCAGTGGTTGAATGCAGTGCTGAACAGGTGGGTTTTGAGTGATGTTTTGAATGCTGTGAGGGAGGAAGAATCTCTGATGGATTGGGGTAGTGAGTTCCAGAGGGTGGGTGCAGCAACGGAGAAGGCTCTGTTTAGAACTGAATAAAACAGTTTAGTGCCGGATGTACAAAAAAATTAAGAGGAGGATGTGCAAAACAGAAAACTAATTAGGCTTTATTTAAACATTAAATAATACTTCAGGTTTTCTTTTAAATACATGTAAGCAAAAAGCTTTGTGGGTATCTATATTAAGCCTGACAAAGTACTTAACG
Organism: Gobionotothen gibberifrons; assembly: GCA_943591055.1. Classification (NCBI taxonomy): domain Eukaryota; kingdom Metazoa; phylum Chordata; class Actinopteri; order Perciformes; family Nototheniidae; genus Gobionotothen; species Gobionotothen gibberifrons. Next base: position 563,984 of record CALSBZ010046798.1, read on the forward strand.
TTTAATATATTGCATGGTTTGTTTTGGGACTTGACAATCAACTTTCCTGCAAAGTTAACTGTTAAGCCCCAAGGTCCCCGCCGGCGGGGACCTCGGGGCTTTTTTCACGACACTGTGTCTAAAGGAACCTTAATATTTAATAAACTATGAATATTTTATATCCATATAACGGGGAAAAACTCAAAAAATATTTTTTCAAAAAAAACACACATACCATACACTGACCCTCTGAATTAGCCCCGAGTGAAAAATGCTAACCTATTACCGCACCGAAAATCACTCCAAGCTCCCTTATTACTTATCCTAGCTCTGCACATCCAGCACATCGTTTATGATCATAAAGACACAGAATCTAACGGTGCCAGCCTCAACACTGAAAGATACAAACTCACAACAGGGGAAGCAAACACAGATATCACAACACGTACCTTCACGGAGCTTTTTACCGGAGATCGTTTCACCGTAGCTGTCAATCTGATCATAAGACTGTTCAATGGCATTCAAACGAGAAAAAACGATGCTGCATCGGTTAATCCATAGGTTGAGAAAGTATGGGCAATCTCATTTTTTTCATTTATAGTCCATAATTCCATATTGATGGCAAAACCGGAGACCAAAAGTTAGCTGCTAATGGTAGCCACCTGCTGCTACTATTTCCCATGTATTGACTGACGCGGCACCCTAACAAACAGACATGACCAAATAAGGACTATGTGGGACTTCCCCTCGATTCTATTGGCTCTGACGGTCAGAAAGAGATGTCACATGTCTAAATCGAGCAAGGGGGGCCAGAGATAGGTCAAATCCACCCAAATGACCCCAAAAGAGGTTTTTTTTTTCTAAATGTCTCTAAAAAGGTCAAATATCACTTGTTTTGCATCAATCTTGATACAGGGTACTTATTATATGTTGTACTTTGGATTCCTAAAGCTTTTAGTCTACTAACCCATCATCCAAGGTTAGTTTTCACTATAAGTACAAAATATTTTTTGGACGGACACTATAATTTACAGTTTTTTACCATGTTCAATCTGAATTTTCTTTAAAATAAAAAAACATCTATATTGATTCTGACTTTTCTACATCCAACTCACAGGTTCATCATTACTTTGAGAAAAAAGATTATTAATTTAACCCTTTTAGAAGGGAAGATATGGTCATTTGTTCTGGGAATGTCATTTTCGAGCCTGAAACATGAAAAACAGGCTTGGGGTGGAACAGGTTAACTATGTTGAAGCACTTATTTTAACCGATATTATACATATTTATTAAACTCTTATAAGATGTATGTAGATAGAATAAGAAATGTGCAGAATAAGATAGTTTAATGGTAGAGGTACACACATATTGATAGATCTCTTGTTGAGGAACCTATGACCCAAGTTTGTCATCATTGCATAACTATAGTTGTGTATATGATATTTCAATAAACCTTTGAAAATCTTGAAATCTTGAAAGGGATGTGCAAAATAGCCATTATATACAGTTTTTGATGAACAATTAGAGAATAACGAGTAATGAATATGCTTTATAGGGTTCTGCAGATACATTTGTTGTCTTCTCAAGCACCCACTACCAAATATCTGGCCTGATTGTTGGCACTTGACAATCACCTTCACTGAATTGTACTCAGGTGTAACTAAAGTCTGATTTAAGGGTTGTTTATATTTCACATCATTAATCCAAATCTGTAAAGTAACTAAAATAAATGTAGTAAAAATACCAGGTTAACCTTAAAGAAAGCCCTCAGGATTATAAAAGACCCCCATCACCCCAGCCACAAACTGTTCTGTCTGCTGCCGTCTGGCATTTCATGGACTAAAACCAACAGACTCAGGGACAGCTTCATCCCACAGGCCAGAAGACTATTAAACACGTGAACTTTGAAACAACATCCATAACATTCATCTGGCTGCTACTTAGAAATTCTTTGTCTAATATATCATATTCCAATCACTTGTATATAGACTCTTATTGCACTATTTAACTTTTTACTATTTTACTATTTTTCTTTTTGAATTTACTTGCACTATTTTTTCTGTGTATCTGTTTTATTGTGTTGCACTGTTGGAGGAGCCTGTGTCTTCTTGTTGAAGAAATACATTTCTTAATGTATTTCAAAAATGAAATACATTAAACAGTTTTTATTTTAAACAGTCATTAAAAAGCAACACAACCTACCTGCATTGCATTACTCTAAACGTGTAATAACGTGCGTTAACCAGTAGGTGGTTTGGGTTAAAAAGCTGTCAAGTTTACAGTGTTAACAAAATAAAATATACTGCTGTTTCTGGTTTAATTTACGACGGATATATTTAGTTATTGTTTTGATATTTGTAACACAAAAGCGATGGAAAAAACCCACAGCAACACAGAAAAGATGGTCTTAACATGACCCAGCGGTCTAGTAGTTAATAAAAAACAATAATATCAAAACAAAATATTACTACTAACTTTATTGTGAAATTAAAACTGAACGGTAAAAGAATAGTTTCCGGCCTATTCTGAGCCCGATCTCTGTAGATAAATGAAGAACTACGACAGATGTGTAATATTTAATGCAGCCGAACCATTTATTACAATACATTCATGGGATGACTTTCAAAGAGTAAAGCAAGCACTGCTGAACAAAGTATGATTTTATCTTTTACGAAACGTTTTTTTTATATGGAATGCAGTTGGAGGTCAACCAATCACAGAGCTTGAGAACTAATCAAATCACGGGGTTTGTCAAACAGAGCACATGGTGTAGTCCAAAACGATAGCTGGGGATTCTGGGTAGTGTAGTGTCTTCTGCCCTCCTAAACTCCGAACAAATATTTGTTTCTCCGAATCGAAGGGGAAAAATACAAAAACATTGCACACAATTTAAACCAATCAATGTTGTGTAATTAACAAGGATAATCTGGTATTTTTTAGTCGATGAGTAGTGCAGATATCACTTTCAAATCAATCGACAGTAAGGGGAATACTTACTTCCGGGTGTACAATTCTCCGTTATCCAATGGGAATGGACGCTCACATTGCCTTTAAGGGCAGCCGACACAAATGAATGCCGTGCTTCCATGAGCATCAAATCCCGCCGCAGATGGGAATACATTGCAATGAGTTGAAAGGAGCCTAGGAGCGTCCCAACTGCACGCCTCGGGGACCCTGACCAAGCGTAGCTCCTGGACGTTTATGGAGTGAGAGTGTGTTGACACAGCGGTGTGCGTTGAAAGCTTCACCATTCACTTTGAATGCGGTGACGTCACTTTTCGCCGAACTGCATTGTGGGAAGCGACGCGGAGCTTTGCTGGCGTGGCACGCTACAAAAGTTGAGCAATGTTCAACTTTTGAAGCCTCGGCAGAAGCGTCAGCCAATCGAATCATATGCCAGTACAAGCTCTAGACAATCAAACCGCTGCTTGTGTGTCAGGGGTGGGAGATTCATGTGATTGGTTGTTGGTCGAGTTTCAGACACGCCCGCCGGCAAGCTTCAACGCATGCCGGTGTGTAGACGTGCCGTAACGGCTCGACAGTGACGACAGAGTCTAACTCCCGCTTGCTCCAAATAAGGGCAAAGAGGCGGAGCCGAGGCGTGACCTGCTGCCACCGAGCTGGAAGTTCCAGAGCTAGCTGAGGCTACCAAGCTAAGCTAACATGCTCAGCAGTGCTGTTCTGTAATGCTAGCCGGCTAACCTACATCTGTTGCTCCCGGTCTGCACATTTTACGTTGCTTAAAGGTGGGGTATGTCATTTATTTCAGAAACACTTTTTGTCATATTCCATGGAATGCTCTTAACCTGTTAGGCCACAACAAATGACAATAACTTCACTTCTAAAAGGGGTAAATTAATAATCTTTTTTCTCAAAGAAATGATAAGCCTGTGAGTTGGATGTAGAAAAGTCAGAATCAATATAGATGTTTTTTATTTGAAAGAAAATTCAGATTGAACATAGTAAAAAAATGTAAATTATAGTGTCCGTCCAAAAGTTCTTTTTTACTTATAGTGAAAACCCCCTTGGATGATGGGTTAGTAGTAGTTTGCCCAAAGCGAAACCTATCTTACGCTCTGAAATCTGAAAACTTAAAACTAGGTTTATTGCTGATGGATTATCAGAAATCATTTTAAAGTGACACAGACACATTGGATTAATCTATGGATTAACCTTCAGTAGCGTTTTTATCGTTTTAATGCCATTGAAGACAACTTTTGATCAGAATAACAGCTAAGGTAAGTAATGTGCCGTGTTTGCTACCTAATGCCACGTGTTATAATGTCTGTTTTTGTTTCTCATGTCGCGAGTTTTGATCATGGAGTGATGATACTGATACCTATTGAATCTGTGTAATTTCCCGATGCTAATCGATGGGTTGGATGTGCATTTACGATAAGTAAAACTAGGGCCACCAGGGTGGGTGGAGGGGGTCTGGAGGACGGGTTTTGGGCTGACAGCCCAAGAGTACAGCGGAGGACCCGGAAGGGATCTCGGGCGGACGGCCCGGGGGCAAGGCAGAGACCGAGAAGGGGGACTCGGGCGGACGGCCCGAGGGCAAGGCAGAGTCCATGGAGGGGCGAAGGCCACCGTGGGCGAACTCAGGGGGCCGAGTATGAGGGCGAAGACCGCGGCTCTCAGGGGACCGGGCTCGAGGGCGAAGACCGCGGCTCTCAGGGGGCCGGACTCGAGGGCGAAGACCAGACAGCTCCGGAGGCCGGGCAGGACCCGGTGTCGGCCGAACAGGAACCGGAGCCGGTGGGATAGGCTTCGGCAGGATCCCCCACGGAAGAGGACCAGGAGTTGGCAGGACCCCCGGCGAGACAGGTGATGGCGGGGCCTCCAACGGAACAGGACAAGGGGTTGGCAGGACCCCCGGCAGAAGAGTTGTCGGCGGGACCCCCAAAGACCCAGGAAACAGGATTGTCAGGACCCCCGGCAGAAGAGTAGTAGGCGGGGCCCCCAACGGGACAGGACATAGAGCTGGCAGGACCCCCGGCAGGACAGGTGATGGCGGGGCCTCCAACGGAACAGGACATAGGGCTGGCAGGACCCCCGGCAGAAGAGTAGTCGACGGGGCCTCCAACGGCACAGGACATAGGGTTGGCAGGACCCCCGGCGAGACAGTAGTCGGCGGGGCCTCCAACGGCACAGGACATAGGGTTGGCAGGACCCCCGGCAGAAGAGTAGTTGGCGGGACCCCCAACGGGACAGGACATGGAGCTGGCAGGACCCCCAGCGGAACCTCCAACGACACAGGACATAGGGTTGGCAGGACCCCCGGCAGAAGAGTAGTCGGCGGGGCCTCCAACGGCACAGGACACAGTGTTGGCAGGACCCCCGGCAGAAGAATCGTCGTCGGGGCCTCCAACGGCACGGGACATAGGGTTGGCAGGACCCCCAGCAGAAGAGTAGTCGGTGGGACCCCCAATGGGACAGGACATGGAGTTGGCGTCGGCCGGTACGCCGACAGGACTTGGGGAGCTGGCGTCGGCTGGAGAGCCAACAGGAGACGAGGTGCTGGAGTCGGCCGGTATGCCGACAGGACACGGGGAGCTGGCGTCGGCCGGCACTGGAACCGCAACCACTGGAGCACGGGCTGGAATCTTGGTCTTGCGTCTCCTAGAGATTATTTGGAGGATTCGTGGGCCTCCCATGGCCTGGTCATACCCCAGGAAAGGATTAGAGGCTTCGGACAAGTCCTCAGGACAACTTGTGAAAAGTTGTAGCCACTCAGGCAACATGCTCCTGAGCCAGGGCTTGCGAGCAACCTCCTGACGTGCCTCCTTCAACGCAGCCTCTCTACCCCGTCTAGATGAGGCGTTATTCCAAGTGTAAAAAATATATTCCAGAGAGTACCCAAGACATTCCGCCTGTCGAGCAAAAATAATCAGAGTCTGCTGAGTCCAAAGTTGGTCGGTTCATTCTGTTACGGTTTGCGGAAAAGGTAGGACCCAAATGCAGACTCTAAAAAAGGTAAAAGGTCTAGAAACAAAAACGAGCTTTATTTAAAAGCTGATGAACAAAAACATGGCACGAAAAAACACAAGTAGCACCAGGTAGCATTAACCAACAAAACTGACCTAACCAACATAGAGGGAGACAGGAAAGACAAACAATGAACCGACACCGAACACAGGAAGAGACAAGACTAAATACAGGGAGGGGTAATCACAAGACGAGAAACAGCCGGGCAGGGGAGGAGAAACACAAGGGCCACAGGTGAACATAATCAGACAATTAACACACCAGGGAGACTAATGACAGGGAGGAAAAACACAGGGAGACCAGGTGAACACAATCAAGAAAACCGGTAGGAGGGAACATGTAGGAGGGAACACACACAGACAGGAAACCACAGACAGATCTAAACAAGACAAAACACAACGCAGACAGAAAACCAAAGACAGATCTAGACAAGACAAAACACAACACAGACAGATCGTGACACTAACGGCGTTAGCATTTTTCGCTCAGGGCTAATTCAGAGGCTCAGCGTTAATCTTGTGTTTTCTTTTGCTAAAAATGGTTCATAACATCAGTTAGCTGAGTTTATTCCCGTTACATGGATTTGAAACATTCATAGTTTATTAAATCTTAAGAAGCCCTCAGGCACTGTTGCTTGCAGATGTTGTGGTTTTGGCCCCTTCGACGGGTCCGTGGGGTTTAACAATCCCGATAGCAATGAATACATTAAATGCTTTGACAAAAAATACATAAAAAAATGTCATCTGTGGAAGCCGTGGCGCTGTAAAAAAACTTATCTCGTGCCCTCATTGGTCATGTGCGCGTTCGTGTGTGTTGGAGGAGGGGCTCTGTAAGGAAGTGGCAGATTTTTTCCGGTTGTGTATTTTCAAATTCTTGCGCACTCGAGCTGGTTTCTCCAAAATGACCTAACCCACCTTTAAGGTAAGTTAACATGAAACTATTCAGCAAAACTTTCAATAATAATTAGGGCCGGGACTCGATTAAAAAAATTAATCTAATTAATCGCATTTTTAATCACATAAATAAAGCTGCTGGATTCTCTTTGTCACCGTCTTTCTGCATGGCAGCTCATATGTTGTGTCAGACGATGCAATCTGACACAACAGATGTCATAGTACCTTTTGCAGCCCCTTATCTTCTACCACTCCAAGTGGTCTACAGTCGAGTGCAATCCAGTGAGCTGGTTATTTTTTCAGACGTGGACTTAGTTATCCTTGCCCTGACACCAGTCATCTGGTTGAGTGTGGGTTGGGTGTGGGTCCTTGTACCGGAGTCGGGCTAACGTCCGCGCTAGCTTCCACGCTAGCTGCTATATGTTTTGCATTGAGGTGATACTTGAGGCTTGATGTGCTGTGGTGATATGCAAATTCCTTTTTGCATAATTTGCACACAACCGTGCTCTTATCGACGCTTCCATCCGTCCGTTTTTTAAAACAAATGTTCCCATCCACGGGGCCAACCAAAGCGGTCTCATCAGCTTCTTTGTTCATGTTTGACTAGTGTTCACTGTGGTTTGTTGTTGTCTGAAGTCATGAACGTTAGTTGGTGCTCCAGTATAATCGGTACGCCTGAAACTCATCCAGTGAGAAACGTTCAGCGGTGCAAAAATAAGTGCGATTAAAATGCGTTAATTTTTGTGTAATTAATTAATCTTGATTAACGCGTTAAAGTCCCGGCCCTAATAATAATATAAGGTATTGAGTTGTGGGATAATACTTGCATATACATCTTAAAATGCCTTCAGGTTTCTAAAATATATATTTTGTGGTAAATTCAACAGTGGATCCAGCAAAGATTCAAATATGTGCATTATTTTAGTTATTGCTGTTAATTATACTTTTAATAAATTCAGGTCAAGCTTAGTTACATGTGATGGTAGCTAGTGAGTGCTCTTACCTGTGTGCCTCCTCCACAACCAGACTGTATTAAAACTCTTAAGTACCAGTTCTATCTACTTTACTTTAAACAATTAAAAAGACAAAATCAACTAAATGTATTGAAATAAGAATCTTAATTTTAGGCGCCTCTTCTTCTTTTAAATTAAACTTTCAGACGTGAGATATTGAAATACAGTAATTGTATTGTTTATTTTAAAAAACAGTCCTTAAAGTTAACTTCATATTTCTTATTGTCTTAAGCATTTATTACACACATGTTCCCCTCTCATATTCACAGTGTGGAACAATTGAGACAGCGTGGTGTCCAGAGAGCTGCAGAGACTTTGGGAGAGACCTCAGTGTGACGGATGTCCTGTCTGTGGGTTTGGCTGGAGAGGACTGAGGTGGAGCGATCTTTCTCTGGGAAGAGGACCAGGCCTGATGAAGAAACCACCTAACTGCATCTGTGAGCCCATACTGGGCACAGCTGTCACAAACAAATGATGGTCCTGTTTGAATACACACTATTCAGTGTGCAGATCTTTCTGTTCACAATAAAAGTGTAGTTTCTTAGTGAATGTCTTGTATTGGTCTTTAATCTCATATCAGCTTTTCCTTTTCTTCTTGCCCCTCGGAGAAAACGGTGAGGCAGTTGTGTCCTTCAGGTATGTCCTTTCCTAACAGAAATGACAAGAAACATAAAATATATGACATAATTACAGAGTAAGTGTGTTATTTATGAAAGAGGTAAAGAGAGGGCTGTAGAAATACATACAACATTATTTGAATGTGTTTTTTAAATTCATCACTTTGTACAACAAAGATAATCAGATTATGAATGAACAGTCTGCAGTTAATCAACATTAAAATATATGTTATTATTAAAATAATATTCATCTGTTATCAGAACTTAGTGTAAATGTAGAATCATGCTGTTTGGTTGTCTCACTGCAAGAACCACTTTTACCACGTCTTTTACAGACAATATGTAGAGACAAATGGTAGCAATTTTCACAAAGTAAAATAATAATTGCCTTAAATACATTGAAATGTGAAAGCTGACAACAAAATGCTGTTGCTTGTTAAAATCTAAATGTAACTTTTTGCAAGGAAGGAACAGTCAACTTCCCTGATGTCAGTATTTAGTCATGTTTAATGGCATGTATATCAGTGTATTATACTTTAGTTGTTACTTTATCTATTTAAACCAGAACGTTTCTTGATTCTTTGTACAGTATGAAAGGGGTCTTTGTACCTTTGAGTCCATGCTGAAGTTCACTGATGTTAGGAATAGGTCTGTCTCTCGTGGTCAGCATCCTCTGGTCTGTCTGCATCACCTGGAAACTTTAAACAAACAGATAGTAAAGTAACAATGTGTTGGTCACAGACTTTTTTACATGCAAACGTCATGTCATAATCTTTTTGATTATCCTTAAAAAAAAGTGCTGGATATCACGGCCCTTACTGTAACTTATCAGTTGGATTGTGTATTATTGTATAGTTGGGATCCTTTTTATTTGACTGTTACTTTGGAATAGTTTTTCAAGAGACAGTCAAATTAAATATATGTCCTATGCCATATTCACATTCATTTGTAACACACACGTAAGGGTAAAAGACGAACATCTTTAACAAATGTAATGCAATGAATAAGCTTAATTGTCACAGAAGCTTCCACTCTTCTGGGAAGCCTTTCTACAAGATTTTGGAGTGTATCTGTGGGAATTGTTGCCATTCATCCAGAAGAGCATTAGTGAGGTCAGACACTGATGTTGGACGAGAGGGCCTGGCTCTCCATTCTAGTTCATCCCAAAGGTGTTCAGTGGGGTGGGGGTCAGGGCTCTGTGCGGCCAGTTCTTCCACACCAAACTCATCCAACCATGCCTTTATGGACCCTGCTTTGTGGGGCACAGTCATGCTGGAACAGAAAAGGGCCTTGCCCAAACTGTTTCCACAAAGTTGGAAGCATAGAATTGTCCAAAATGCCAAATGTTTTGGTGCTGATGTTAATGCCAGAGCTGAAACTCTGCAGTTATTGAGTAAGCAAAGCTTTGGCCACTTTTACGCACTACTGTATGCTCCTCAACTTTTTTCATATAGTGTATGTGGCATGACAAGCTCTTTGCCCAGCTCCTTGATGAAACGCCGCCGTGCATTGGTCACACCACCCATGTAATCCGGGTCTTGTGCAGTAAAGATGGAGTAGTCATTGAGGGTGGCAACATTGAGCACATTGTGCCAGAGCACCATGGGCCTCCTCCATATTCTCCGCTTGCATGTGAACTCCGGCACCAACCGTTCAGGGAACCATCTGATCCATTGTGTCCACTCCTGATTTTGTTATGTTATATTACTGAATCACTTCTGGTTTCGTCTTTACACTGTTGTCATCCACTGCTCTGTCCTCATGCATGGTGCTCAGGAGGACAACAGCTTTCCCCGTTTTCCGGCACATAGCTCACCATGAGCTGAGCTATACTTTTCCCTCAATTTGGATGGCTTCATGACAGGCGTTATGTCCGGCTTCTTCTGGCGAAGGGTCCCCACAATGGTCAGGTTCTTCTCAAGGAGCTTTTCAGCCATAGGGATACTGGTGGAGAAGTTGTCCATTGTGATGTTGCCATATATAATAATCGTACACTAGCATCATTTGGCCAGTTCCTTCCGTGTAATTTGACATAGACATGAAGTCTCTTCCTCACTAGTAATGGATGACAAGGTCAGGTGATGTTCAAATATTATGTACTGTTATCTTTCACAAGTTACCAAGTATCTTCTTAGGTAGAAGAAGTGTAAAATAAGACTTACATGATTCAGAAGTGCAAAAGCAGCCTGTTGAGTTGTGACAAGTTTGGCATGTGAAAAGTTGTCCACGGTAAACATGTTCCGAACGGCAATCGTTTACAAATAGAAGCTTCGTATACAATTCCTTAGTGAATACATGCTTGGTCCAAATCACTGTAAAATTATTATTTATGACTAAATAATTATTATAGTACGTCTTTTTTTCATTTTTATCACACTTGCACACATGGGTCATTTTTAACCCATGTATGTAAACCTGATGTTGAAATACAAAAACTATTTTAGTTCCTAAATTAAGAAAGGTAGAATGACGATAATTATGTGTGGTGATCAAAAATAAGATATTTAATGAATACTTGGAACATTAAATGATTAAATAAATTCATTTCCAAAAATATAGCTAAGAAACACTCACCCATGCATCAAATAACATTGTAGGTCAATACGGGTCATATTTGACCCATGTTGTCCCTTAGAAGGGTAGTGATACAAAAACTATTTTTATTCAAAAAGTCAGAAAGGAAAATTGAAAGTAAGAATTTGAAATGATTAAAAAAAAGTTCATTTCGGAATACCTGGAATTCTGAATTATTAAAGTAATTTGTTGCAAAGATATTTACAATTAAATCTCACTCGGGTCACTTTTGACCCATGTTGTGTATCAAAGGGTTAAAATATGGTGGTCTTTACCTGCTCAACATAGTTTAGACAGTTGGCCAACTTCATAATCCCCTAACGTCAACCAGCGCTTGGGTCCCAGCTGTGTGCATCACTGTTCGGTGTCACTGTTTCCGTTGTGTTTTGAGCATCTTTAAGCGTTGTTTGTTTGCAGCGTTTCGTTAATGCTGTGCTTTTAGTAAACGCTGTGCTTGTTTCGTCAAGTTGGTGAATGTTTTCTAACTGTTGCGCATGTGTTGCTAATTTGGTGAAGATGTTTCTTTATCTGCATGATTTTGGGCACATTTGCGTTTTTTTATTTGCATAATATTTCAAGTCTAATGGAAGTGTTTTGGGCCGTTGTAGAGTGTTTCCTCCTGTTGGCCACCGTATGTATCACTGCTATAGATCACTCATTTCCAAAAAACAATGACAGCATTTGGAATGTTGGGATTTGGCTTGCCCAAATAAAATATTTAACAACTTATGGACATTTACAAATGCAGCATGAAAACGTATTAAAACAAGTAAAGCACATACGTCTTAATTATTGACCATTATATATATATATATATATATATATATATATATATATATATATATATTGATAATTGATTTGGTATTATTAATATAATATTAATATAAAACTGAAGTGAAGGAAATAAAAACTTCACTTCAACACTGTTATAAATCATTACACATGCACAAGCTTGACTCATTTAACTGTGAGTTAGAAACGCAGCACATTCAGTCCAGTTCCAACAACAGTCCATGAGCTTTACTTTTGACTAACAATTCAACGTACTGAAAGGAGTTCTTCATCGCTTCTTCATTGAAGGCACTCAGACACCTTGCATTGCATAATCTTGATGAAGAGAACAATCTATCAGTTAATATCACTCCGTTCAGCCCAATTCTCAGAGTGATGTCAGTGATCATCAACACTAAATACTCCCCCCTGTGTCTCTCTCCCTCTGCATCCACTTCC
>CALSBZ010046798.1:578409-590127 GCA_943591055.1 Gobionotothen gibberifrons
GGTTGTTTTGGCACTGGCTGGTCAAGCGGCTCTTCTTAAGTCTACTGAATGTCCATCCTAAGGGTTCTAGCATTAAACAGTATGAACCAACACAAAACAAAAGATCCCCTTTACATATCATTTAGAAGGTCTGAGGGTTAACTGAGGCAAACCTCTGCCAGTGTCAGGTCAGGTGGAAGGTTTAACTTCTCGTTAGGCTGTGTGACTGTGTTTGCTCACTCTGCTACTCCATTGCCCTGGGAGACTGGAGGAGAAAGGTACATGAATAAAGTCATTTTGAACTGAAAAAGACACTGCATTAAAAATGCATGCATCGTACATAATGAGCTCGTCGGAAATTAAACACTAGCTTCTGACTGATGCAATTTCCAGTGTCATAAATCAGTCAACACTTAACTATACATAGACTTCTGGAAAACAAAGTGATTTGTCAGCAACAGATGATTAATATATTTGGGGATGAGACATCTGATGTGCTCATTGTGTTCTGGCAAGGCTCTGCAGACATTTGCTTGAGACAAAAGTCATATCTGATAGGTTGTACATAGATTACCATTCTGACACATGACCAAAAAAATCAGTGCCTAAAAATGGTATGTAGTGAAAGATATGCAGGTTTACTGTCATTCTTCATTTTTGTTACACAGCTTGGTTGAATACTTGATTCTGATTTGGGCATCCGGAGGTCAGAATATTTATATGATATAATAATAATAATACATATATTATATATTAGGGGTGCATGGAACATTGGATATATGCTGCCTGAACTATCCCCATAAGAAAAGAAAATAGAAAAAGCAGAGGAAAACAGCGCAAGAAAAGGAAAGAGGAAAGCACTGGACGATGAGAAATTAGCAAAAGAGGACAGACAGGAGAGGAAGGAGATAACTACTGTTTTTAATGCATTACTTTACTTGAGGGGACACAAACTGCTTAAGTAACAGTAAGGTAATGATTAGGTTATGGGTAACTACTCTTTTTGTATGCGTTACTTGAGTTTACCGTACCCAATCTGCCTAAGTAATGGTAAGGTAAGTAATGATGACTTAAGCAGTAACGTCGGATCAACCTCCACCAGTCGATCCAGTGTGGGACCCAAGCCAGCCGAAGATGGCAGGTTTAAAAGTGCCCTGCTGCAGCGGACCATTGCTTCAATCAAAGTCACCCAGGAACTCCTCATTAACTAACCATTAACGAATGATTCATTAATACAGTACCCCCTGTCACATATGCATACAATGCATACAGAGTTAAGGCTGTTGCGACAGTGTTGCGACATGCTTTACGGCATGCGAAGGACTGCTTTACTTCAGAGTAAGCCCGCCAGTTGTGTTGTTGCTGCCTACTCTAATGACTTTGCCGTTGTGGTGGGAAAGTTCAACGAGTACTTTTTCCCGAGGAGGAACGTTATCCACGAGAGAGCATGTTTCCACCAGCGGGTCCAGCGGCCAGGGGAGAAGGCAGAGGGTTTCATCCGAGCCCTGTATGATCTATCAGAACACTGTGAGTTTGGCGCAAGCCGAGATGAGAATATCCGCGACCGAATTGTTGTCGGGATTCGAGACAAGAGCTCTCACGCAGGCTGCAGCTGAAGGCGGACCTAACACTAGCACTGACGATGCAGACCGTCAGGCAGTCAGAGGAGGTCACAGCACAAGTGAGTCTGCAGGAAGACACAGTGGGATCAGTACAGGAGGTGAGATTCAAAGACAAAAATATCAAATTGAAACCTCAACAACATCAAGGCAAGTCAAAAGACAGAAAATGGGGGGGAAGTGAAAGGAAATGTGGGAAATGTGGGAAATGTGGGAAATCACAGCAGAGCAAGGAAGAAGGGTGTCCTGCAGCTAAAGCTACATGCCACAAGTGCAATAAAATAGGACATTGGGCCAGAGTGTACCGAAACAGCAATAGATCAGTGAATGAGGTCACAGGGACTGTACAGGCTGAGCAGATCCATTATTTCTATATATATATATAGGAGAAAGAGCAGTGGACAGTACAGCTCCAGGTGGATTCTACTCCAATGGAATTTAAAATTGACACAGGAGCTGATGTCAGCGTCTTATGTGAGGATGCATTTCACACACTCACTCCACCAAAAACACTGAAACCAGCTGACATCCTATTAGACAGCCCAGGAGGTGAACTGTTGTGTCTGGGACGCTTTAATGCTTCAGTTAGTTACAAGAGAAATAACTACCTATTTGAAGCATATGTAGTCCGTGGCCAGAGTGTCAATAACCTACTCAGCCGGGATTTGTCAGTGGAGATGAACCTGGTGAGGCGTGTTGATGGAGTGAAATGCTCTACCAGCGAACACCTTCAAGCCTATGGTGAGCACGGCACACTAAAAACTGAACCTGTTAAAATCCAATTAAAGGATGGGGCTCAACCATATGCAGCGCATACAGCACGTCGTGTGCCCTTCCCAATGTTACAGATGGTAAAAGAGGAACTGCAGAGGATGGAGAAGAACGGTGTCATCGAGAAGGTAACACAGCCAACTGAATGGTGTGCTCCTATGGTGCCAGTTCTGAAGAAAACCACAGGCAAAGCCAGGATCTGTGTGGACCTGAAAAGACTTAATGAGTCAGTAAAAAGAGAGCGCTACATCTTACCTACCTCTGATGAAATAACTGCAAAGCTAAGTGGTGCAACTGTGTTTTCCTCTCTCGACGCTGCAAGTGGGTTCTGGCAAATCCCACTGCACCCAGTCAGCTGTAAATTAACAACCTTTATAACACCGTTTGGCAGGTACTGTTTCAAAAGGTTACCTTTCGGGATTTCCAGTGCGCCTGAGATCTTCCAGCGGGAAATGCTAGAGACTCTGCAGGGGCTGGAAGGCATTGAAGTCTTCATGGACGATATCCTGGTCTATGGGACATCGTCAGAACAGCACGACGTCAGACTCGAGAAGGTACTACAGCGTGTTGAGTCAGCAGGCTTAAAACTTAATAAAGATAAATTCTCCCTCAGACAAAGCCAGCTACGCTTTCTGGGACATCTCATCGACCAGTCAGGAGTCAGGCCCGACCCTGGTAAAGTTGAAGCCATACATCAGCTGGCTCCACCAGGAAACGTCCATGAGCTGAAAAGAGTTCCAAACCTTTCCACAATAGGTCAACCACTGTACGAGCTTCTGAAGAGCAGGAACATCTGGACGTGGGGTCACTCACAGCAGTCAGCTTTTGAGAACATTAAGACAATGCTGACCACGGCACCTGTTCTTGTCTTCTATGATGTGGCTAAAGCCACAGTGGTGTCTGCTGATGCCAGTAGCTATGGCCTGGGGGGGGTCCTCTTCCAGCTCCATGAAGAGGAGTGGAAGCCAGTAGCCTACTGTTCGAGGTGTCTCACAGAAGCGGAGACACGCTACGCCCAGATAGAAAAGGAGTGCTTGGCTAGTGTATGGGCCTGTGAGAAGTTCGACAAGTATCTATGTGGCTTGGATCAGTTCAGGCTGGAGACCGACCACAAGCCATTAGTGCCACTGATCAACAAACAAAGCCTAGACAACGTCCCCTTGAGATGTCAGCGTCTACTAATGAGGCTCATGAGGTACAAACCTTTAGCAGACCATGTGCCTGGGAAGACCCTTGTTGTCTCCGACACACTGTCCCGAAGCCCACAGACACACACAAAGGAAGAGACTGACACTCAAGAAGATGTGGCATGCTATGTAGCCACAGTGATACAGGGCATCCCAGCATCTCCAACGAGAATGGAGAATATTAGAAAAGAGACAGCAGCCGACAGTGAGCTTCAGGCTGTCATCAAGCTGATTAGGGCAGGCCTGAATACAGTAATGTTCCACTGAACATCAGCGACTAAACCAAAGTGAAAAATGAGCTGTCGGAAGCCGATGGCTTAGTCATACGAGGAAACAGGATTGTGGTTCCGGGGTCACTGAGAGCAGACATTCTGCAGAAAACACATGAGGGACACCAGGGGCTCTCAAAATGCAGAGAAAAATGCAGTTCACCAAATCAGTTTGGTGGCCGGGGCTCTCTGTACACATTAAGAACATTGTCAACATATGCAGGAGCTGCCAGGAGCAGAAGCGGGCTCAACAAAAGGAGCCGCTTATTTCCACACCGCTGCCTGATCGTCCGTGGAAAAGAATCGCTCTCGACCTCTGCGAACATAACAAGCACAACTACCTTGTGATTTCAGACTACTATTCACAGTATCTTGAAATACTACAACTCCCATCTATGACCAGTGCCCTTGTCATCCAGAGACTTAAAACAACCTTTGCTAGGTTCGGAATTCCTGAAGAGGTTGTGAGTGACAATGGTCCCCAATTCTCCAGTGCAGAATTCCTGGAGCTGGCACAGCGGTTGGACTTCAGACACATCACGTCTAGTCCTCACCATCCTCAAGGAAACGGTCATGCAGAAAGGGCAGTACAGAACGCTAAGACAATCCTTCGTCAGGAAGATCCACTGATAGCCCTTATGTGCTATAGATCCACTCCCTGTACTACCACAGGAGTCCGTCCAGCAGAACCGCTAATGGGGAGAAAGATCAGAATGACGGTCCCGACACTCGAGACAAATCTACGGCCTAAATAGCCTAACAGACAGATTGTCAAACAAAAGGACACGAGTGGGAAAGCAAAACGAGCCTTTTATTACAACCGACGACATGGTGCCAGGCATCTAGGAGACACAGTCTACACCAAGCTGGACAACGAGAAGTCCTAGAAGACACCAGCAATCGTCTCAAAAGAGTGTGTTACTCCGAGGTCTTACCTCATTAACACACAAGGAGGTGCAGTGCTGCGGCGGAACCAACTTCATCTCCGGGCAGAACCAACTTCCCGACCTGCACAGCACAACCCACTAACACCAGCAGAGAGTGCTGTGGCGATTTCCCAGCCTGTAAGCGCCAACACACCAGAGACTGTATTTCAAGGATGCTACGTCATCAAGTGGCGCAGCAGGACCGTTCCAATGTCCAGCATACTTGGAATTCCACCGAGGCCGCGTCCTTGGTTTGGGGGAAATTTCGAGGCTGCACATGGGTAGACTTCGCGTCCTTATAATCCCCACAATGCTTTGCGCACGGACCAATTTCAAAAACCCTTGCGGAGAATGGCTGAACCGACGCAGCACACATTTAAATGTAAGTATGTAGTGGTGTAGAACATGTGTTGGTAAATATGTTACTTTGTTATATTTGTTATCACCAAAAATGTGTTCCGTGAAAGTAAAGCAAGTTCATAATTAGATAGACATCGTGAGGTATTTATTTTCGGTACAGTTTATGTTGAAACCGTTAGAGAGAGTGGCACACTTGTTAGCCTGTTCCATTCTTCTTTGTTTTCCGAAGCCGTGGCTTGGAAGTATACTTGCTTCGTTTCTGAAGGAAGTGACTTGGAAGTATGCGACTACCAAGCCAGCATCCTCGCGATTGAGAAACGGCCCAAGTGAGGTGACAACCCATACACCAACACCAGGACGTGTTCAGACCAGGTCTCGCCGTGTCAGTAAGCCGGCCACTAGGTTGGACTTGTAGACAGGAGTGTTTTGGGTGTTTCACAATGACCTCTGGGGGTGAATAAGAAACAAAATCACCTATGGCCTTTGGGGGGGAGAAAATGAATAGGGAAACACAGGTGGACTCTGAGTCTGCTAAATTTTGAGTTCTGTTTATTGTGAATGTTATGTACAAATGTGATATTACTGCTGCAATGTTTAGAAAAGAAAACTTGCATCTTGAATTTTATTTTATAACAGCACTACTGAAGGTATTGGTTACCCATCTTTATTAACATAATCTGTGAAGTTAACCTGTATTCATAGGACAATTTTGGTTAGTCAGTACGACTGAATGAACATTTGCTATCACAGTTTGACTGATGTTTACTATTATAGGATGATGCTGTGAGACTAATCGGTCAAAACTCTTTACAGTTATTTAAAGTTAAATAACTAGGAAAAAAGGGGAGATGTCACATATGCATACAATGCATACAGAGTTAAGGCTGTTACGACAGTGTTGCGACAGGCATTACGGCATGCGAAGGACTGCTTTACTTCAGAGTAAGCCTGCCAGTTGTGTTATTGCTGCCTACTGTAATGTCGTGAAAGATACTCGACCCTCGATCATTCTACACCCCCCAGTCTGTTTACCAGTAACTAACCGTCAGTTATACAATCACAGTCACTCAGGAACTCCTCATTAACTAACCATTAACTATCTAGTCATTCCTTATTCACTACTCAGTAACTAAGCACATTTTGTGTACCTTATTGTAAAGTGTTACCCATTCGTTTGCTAGCATTTTCTTTATTTGCAGTGCTATTTTTCATAAATGGAAGTTAAGTGTTGATTTTGGCTTTGTTAAGTGCCTCAAAACTCATCCAACGTAGTTTTTTTTACTACATTAGAAGGAACACACAAATGATGGCGAAGTGTGACAGACGTGCTCATGCTGCTACATCTCCAACCACAGCATAGTGAGGATGGTCTCCTCATGTTGCCATGGTGCCTTGCCCAGCACTATATCCCACGTTGCATTTCACACTCGCATTGCAGCCGCTAGTTGATTTGTCAGCAGGATGGAATTAACTCCTTTGCTGACATCCTTGGCCTGTCATCAATGGCTTTTAAGTCATTTGTTCTTATTTTGCCGTTGTTTGACGTCCAAAACGGTATGTGTGGCAATGTCAGGGTGCGGTTGAATAGATAGGTGGGGGTATGAGGAGGGCGGGGAATAATTAGCATTGGTATTGAAAAGTAATAACAGTATGGATTAATGTGGGAGAAGTGGAGTGGAGCGCATCATCGAGTGAGACAAATCCAATGCTGGGAATTGGCAGACAAAGCAAGAGGCAGTCAATAGGGATTATGTGGGGGCTAAGCCGCCCCACTTTGGCTTGGGGAGGGCTGTTGGAGGAAGTATGGGGGTGTGTGCCTTCATGGCAATGGTGGCAGCGCTACGACGGGCATCCGCACGCGCTCATGCAGGTCGGTTTGGTCTTGTCTGCAAAAAGAGTGTGGTGCAGACGGGGAGGAGAAGGGGAGGACTGGCATCTTGCTCCCTCTATTTACCTCTCATAGCTCCTCCTACCTCCAACCACCCCTCCATCCGTTAGGCCCCAGATCCCTATGTCCCCCAGGGGAGGTGGTGCATTGGCGCTGCCAGATCCGGAGTCGGTGCCAGCTGGGCAAACACTCAAATCATTGACAAAGTAAACACCTTGTAAATAGAAGCAGAGATGACACAGCACGTTGCACGACTACATCAGCAGGTCTACACCACACGAGGGGAGGGCCACACACCTCTTGTTACCATTATGTGTTATTTATTGTGTATGTCAAAGGGTGTCGCTATCTTATTAACTAGGGCACAGGTATTTTAGGTTTTTCATGACACATGATTGTGTACGTCTGACCCCAGAAGGGCATATGGTTTTTGAGCGTGGTAACGCGTGTCATAAGTACCCCAGATGTTATATTCAGGTAATAAATTGAATATTGATGGATATGGACTCTACCTTGACGATGCACAACAGTAGACAATTAGTGGATTGTATTCTGCTGCACCTGATAACGAGCTTACAAAATCTTACAGGTGGGGTAGGTCATTTTGGAGAAACCAGCTCGAGTGCGCTAGAATTTGAAAATACACAACCGGAAAAAATCTGCCACTTCCTTACAGAGCCCCTCCTCCAACACACACGAACGCGCACATGACCAATGAGGGCACGAGATAAGTTTGTGCACAGATGGAAGGCTGACAGGCAGGTAGGCCATCCAGTTATTTTAGCCGGGCCGGCTAAAATGATTGGTCGTGCTTTTTACAGTACTACGGCTTCCACAGATGACATTTTTTATGGAATTTTTTTCAAAGCACTTAAGATATTCATTGCTATTGGGATGTTAAGAGCATTCCATGGAATATAACAAAAAGTGTATCTCGAGCCGGTTTCTCAAACTTACCTACCCCACCTTTAACTGAAGAAACAAACAAATGTATCTACACAGTGTAGCACGACAGCCAGGACATTCTAAACACCACATAGTAGTTTAGTATTAGGCTAAAGCTCCTAGATTATCAACACATTTACTTAATCAAGTGATATGTTTATATGGAGATGGCACTCCAAAACCACCAATACTTGGTATCTGTAATGTTGTCTGCCTGTCAGACCTTGGGTTATTTTCATTAAACTAATCTTCTCCCCTCTTCCAATCCCTCGAATAAATAGAAAATACTGGACAAGCTTTGAGCGAGGAAACAGGAGTATCCTTCGCCACAATGTTAGGTAGCAATACTACAAGTTGGTACATAATGCTAACGATATTCACCACCAATGTCAATCAGTTCTCACCTAGATAGGTGATAAGTGTTATTGGATGTGATTCAAATTATGCTATTGTCAGGGGCAGAGAGAAGTGCTAGCTCAACTGGCTGATGACGCAATCTACCGCCAAGTTTGCAAATGTAGAATACGCTTAAGGACGAATTAAGCGTCTAACAACCTCTGAACTAAGGTTTGTCTTTAACAAGTATCCTCGTAACCTTTCTCTACGAGGGTAAATTGCCTCTACACAGCACAAAATATTGCCTAGATACGATAGGGGAAAGAATGACAGGTGGGTTGATGGATGGATTGATGGTTGGATGGATTCTTTATTGACCCTAAAGAGATTTAAGGACCCAGTAGTTTATAACACTTAATAAATGAATACAAAATGAAGTGGTAGTTAGTCCAAAAAACCGCAACAGAGAGCAATAAAGAGGATGTCCTGGGCCCAAGAGTTCAAAACTTTTAATTCCTATCTGATCAGATCCGATTTGGATTTTGGGGAGTTCAAAACCAAAAAACAGGATTAGGATCACTTTGATATCCGATCAGATCAGGAAATCCAATCCAAGCTTTAATCTGGATCAAATCTTCAAAATGGGGAGTTCAAACCGACAACACAGGATTGGGATCAGTTTGATCCCAAAAAACTGGATTATCCTGATCCCACCAGAGGGGTGGATTTCCAGTGGATTACCAGAGCAAAATGTACTGTACAATTTATTTTAAAATATGTTTCAATATAAATAAGATGGCAAAGTTTATTAACTGAAATAATACACCATGTTTAGCCTTCATGGGAAATACATTTTATTTTTATTTTTTTGCTCACGTTTGTGGTGGCCTATTTTGTTTTCAACCAAATGTTGATGACATAAATGTTTACGCTCATAAAAGTATCACAACAAAGATTGTCAATCACAAATGTAATATAGATTAAAGAAAGAATATCTTCAACAACAAAAAAATTCCATCATCTGTCATCACCTTTTAAACGTAATTGCGGACAATAGATGTCTCTGCAATGTGGTCTCTTGTCTTCCTTGTATTATTTTTCATGTCCACTAGATGGCGCTCGGTAGGATTAAAGCACTGATATTCAGGATCTAGTAATCTTGAAAAGTCGTAATCTGGATCAGGCTGATCCTATCCTGTATTGCTCTGAACTCCAGGGACAAAATTTGTCCGACTTGTCTGATCCTGGATCACAAAAAATGGGATTTCAAAATCTGATCGGATCTGATTGAGATGAAAAGTTTTGAACTCTTGGGCCCTGGTGATCGACAAAGTTTTCTTTTAAAAAGATTACACTAAACAGAGTTCTTGGAGAGGTTGCAACTTGAGTCGGCTGCTCCTTGATGCTCTAATTTTGAAACTTGCTTTTGGTTCTTAAAACGCAATGTGTTAGTGCTTTATAGATGGCAAATTCTTTATGAAGGTTTCCATTTCTGAGAAATTCAAGGCTGATTTAAAAAACTACATTTAACTTTTGAGTGTGTGGTCTCATCCATCTGCTTTGAAAGCATTGCATGACATCCCTTCTTCACCCAGCTGCTTCGTTGTGCACTGCATGTGGTCAGCATTTCCTCTCAGCTTTGGAATGGATTACATATCTGAACACAACGTGTAAAAAAGAAAAATGCTAAAATGCCACTGCTACACCTTGAGGCCAATTGGGTGACCACAACACGCATTCTCTCTCATTTCCTAGAAACCACAGTAGTCACAACTAATTTCCATCTGACTTCCTGTAAGTCATTTGTAAGAATATGTTTAGTCTGAGTTCTTACCAAATGATCCAACAATATCTGAACAGACTAGCCAATCACTTTCTTTCAGCAAAAAGATGTGAAAACAGAAGAGGGTTGATTTTCATTCATTTATTCATTCATTCATTTATTCACTGCTCATTTTGTCTGCATATAATTCTTTAATTTTTATGTTAATGGCCACATGGGGGGGTGTCCGTGGTTTTGATGACATATCTCCAGTGGAGATCCTTGGACGGCTTAGCCTGCCCATCCAAAAATAGCCGTGAAATCCCACGAAATAATAGAAGGGTGGTGGTAGCGGGGGGCAGGAGGGGCGGATTTTCAGCAGCTGAGGCTTTGCATTCGAATGGCAGGTTCTGTCTGGAGTGAAGGGACCCCCTCCCCTCCCCAGCCAGCCCTCCACCAGCACAACGCCATGAGAGAGGGAGAGAGGAGGTGTTATCGGGTCCTTGCAGCCAGTGCCCCGACTTGTTCCTGAATACTAAATGTGGCAGAGGACCAGCAAAGTGAGTTGTCTTTGTTTTGTCAAGTGTGCCATGACAAAATGCTGGGGTGACCCCCGCCCCCCCCCTCCCCCTATATGACCCCTCCTTCTCCCAACACCTATATATATATACACACAAACTGCACAACAGTGGGACCTGCTTTTTTGACCTGCTAATCATCTTTGCATAAATACAACATTACACCGTGTTTGGTGGTCTTGGGGACGCGGACAGGGGACAGGGGGGGGTCACAGTACCTGAATCATCGCTGTTGCCATGGGAATAGCCTAAGACCACCACACATGCTTGCATCAACACTAGAAGGACTGATACACACATGCAGAAGTGCACAAATACAATCTTGGGAAATGTGTTTTAGCATGGACACACACAAATACAAGCCAGACACATGAGACACACTCTTGGGAAATGTGTTTGACAATGTCCACACATACACATACACACACACACACACACACACACACACACACACACACACACACACACACACACACACACACACCGCTATCCCCACTCCAACAAGTCACGCTATATATTCATGAAGCTCGACAACAGTGTCCTCTCTCCCCCCGTCTGCCTCACGCTGTCCCTCTTTCTCTCTGGTGGTCTTTGTCTTCGTCTTTCATCCATCCGGCTGCTGTGTGTGTGTTTGTGTGTTACATCAGACAGCTTTTGAAGGTTTTATTACCAAGTAACTGTCATCCTCCCCTGATAGCTGCCCGACCGACGACTTGATGCATCTCTACATCGCATACAGTATCTGGGAAACACATTCAAATATAAAACATATACACACATGTATAGTATATCTGCTTGTTCACACAGGTTGGAATCGACCAGTTACTCCACCAAGATGTGTGGGTGCACTGACATAGCTGGATGTTAAACACGTTAGGGGCAGGTTATCCAGGAAAAACATTTGTTAACTTGTGTGTATTGCTGTTCTGAATGGTTAAACTGAAAGGAACGGTCAGAGTGTCGCACTCAGTTGTAAATTGGAAACCTTTTTCACCTCCACACATTGGTACAAGCGACTATGTTGTGTCTTAATGGCTTCTGATACCCTATTTGTCACAGTCTGCTCCATCATTCACCAGTAGTTTTCTGTTCACCTGT
>CALSBZ010046798.1:590137-604028 GCA_943591055.1 Gobionotothen gibberifrons
TGTCACAGTCTGCTCCATCATTCACCAGTAGTTTTCTGTTCACCTGTCTCACCTGTAGCCACACCCTGTATCTCTCTCACTCTGTTTCACCCATTAGGCCATTTAGTATTTAGGCTCACTTCACCTTCACATCAGTGCCAGATCGTACTTTGCATTATGCCAGTCTTTCCCGTATTACCTCCAGATTGCTCTCCCGGTTTCGACCCTGCCTGTCCCAGACCATCCTGTCTCGTCTGTTTCCTGACCCTGCCTGAACTCGGATTATTCTGCCTTGCCTGCTCCCTGACCGGTTGGTACCTGCGACTCCCATCTTGCCTTCGATCTGCCGTGTTGTATACAACCAGTCTTTTGCTTATAATAAAGCTGGTTATCAACGATCCCTGGTTTTCCGTGTGTTGCACTTTGGTCTTCCGTTCAATTGTGACACTATTTGGTGTTTTCCCTAAATAGAAACAAGGTATTGGTGATTAAAGCAGATGACACAGATCAAATGCAATAGTAGTTCAGGTATATTTAGTGTTTAGATGCATTGCTTGGCTGACCTGTACATTGTCCTTTTTGGTCAAAATGATCGGATTTGTTTTTTGGATGCCAGCAAGTAACCCTAACCTTTTATTTGTGAAGCCTGCCACTTTCCTTCTGATTACGGATGCTTCTAACCTCGGTCTTCAGACTAGATGGAACCTTAACATTCAGATAAAGTTTGTGATGATCGAGGTGCCAAGGTGTTCCAGATTGAAGACAGTATCAGCTGCTGGTTCAAAATGGGGCATCTCGACTTTGGTAAGAAGAATCTCAGCCAGTTAAAGGTCCCATGTCATGCTTTTCCGGTGTGTTATGAAGGTTTTTATGCATGTAAATGGTCTGCAGAGTCAAAAACCCTCAAAGTACACCCTGTAGCGAGTAAAACTCTAACACAGAAAATACCTGTCTATGCTGCCCAAGAACGCCTCGTTGGAGATTTCTCTTTTTCCATTGTTTTCTTCCTGGGTACAGTGACGTGCCCATACCCAAATGGCCCAATCCGTGGAGCTGTTACGTTACGTCCGCGGAGCCGTTACACACACACTCAATCTTTTCTCAGCTGCAGCTCCGACGATTTCTTCTCCCTGAGACGGCGGGACGCGGCGATGCTGTGAGTCGGTGTGTGAGCACACACACAAACTCCCAGCCAGGCTGCGGGTGTGTATATGTCTCGCTGTCTTGCAGACGGCCACTTGGCTCATAGGGAGGGGGGGCAGGAGCTCCAACAAGCCGTTTAGGACAGAGAGTGAATACACATACTTTACAGAGATGCTGTATGAGAAACCAATGTGAGTTTGGAAAATTGCACAATATAAATCTATTTTAGTCTCAACAATGGAAATATGATCAGTAGAAATGGCCATGACATGGGACCTTTAAGATTCCTTGGGTACATGGAGCTATCCATTGTCACTCAATAAGGCAGGAAATGGATGGTTTTCATGCTAAAAGTACTATATTGAATCATACTCCCTTCTTGGATAAGAGAAAACGGGTTAAGAGGTTGAATGTAAAACATATTTGTTGGAATATTTTCAAGGGACTTACAACTTTGTATCAACTAACTCTTGATGAGTCCCTGTGTGCATTGTTGGGCTTGTACGACAAAGTTATGTTGTAATGTATGGTGTTGCACTCAATTGTATGTATCAATTGATCTCACCAATTCAATGGGAGTTCAAAGGATAAGTCAATCCAACAAGGACTTTGTTTAAAGAACACTAAGGCTTTTCAAGGTTCAAAGTTCAGGGCTAATTTAGTGTCATTGTACAACACAGGGTTGCACACAAAAGGGATCCAAGAAACCTCAAGGTTTTCCACAGCAGACACAATCTCCTAGGATCTCAAGTGGACTTCCAACATCAGTAAATGCCCAACGGAGGACGCACTTCCTGCACAAGCTCAGGAATTTCAACCTGTCTCAGAGTTGCTGTTCCAGTTCTGCACAGCATCATTCAATCTGCTCTCTGCACATACACCACTATTGGCTTTAGATTAGCCACCAAACAGGAGTGGAACAGTGGTATCATGGGTGCCAGCCTCCATCCAGGACTCGTCCTGCATCAGGAAACATCCCTGCAGAACATCAGAATCAGAATCGTTTTTTTGGAATTTGCTTTGGTATAAGTGGTGCATGCAGACACATAGTTGAAAAATACGTAAAATGTAATAAAGCATGACAATATACTATAATCAAAGTGGAGAGTTATGCTGATTTAAAAAAGAGGTAGCATGGAGATGAAATGTGCAACATGTTTACAGTAAAAAGAACATGCAACCTGGACACCCCCTCTTTGAATTCTCCCCTCCAGTTTTCCAAAAACAGGTACAGTTTCTTCCCAAGGGTCGCCAGTCAAACAAAATGTTTTGACCGTTGGTGCTCATCCTAATTTTCGGCCTTGATGTAACAACATTCATAATTAAGTAAATGTAATACCCTTTTCATCCAGGTTACACTTTTCATTTTCCCTGTACGATGGGCGCTGTAAGTGATGAAAATGGGGGATGTTGGCTTATCTGGCACCCGCAGCTCACAGCCAAAGTGAGAGCGTGGGAGCGAGCGAGGGAGAAAGGGAGGGTGCTCCGGTGTAAGGGCTGTTGTTATTAGCATCTGGTGCTAGCTGCTCTAACGGAAGAAGAAGATGTTTCTACAATGATGTGGAGGGAGAGTCCTCTCCAGACAGACTAACTACAGCTCAGTGAGGTAAAGGACTCTGATACCTCATTCACACCAACGCAACTCCGGTTCAAGCTCCGTGCTAGAGCTTTTCAGGTTCAGAACCGGTTCTTCGGTTTAGCTCTGGCTCTTTTCACACAGCCCAGAGTCCACTAGTAATGCGTCATTGCGTCATCGTTTGCGTCATGACGTTACCATTTGCGTGCCTGCTTCGTAAAGCCAAACCGCGCGGATGAAATCAGTTGCATTCATTTCTTATGGCTCTATCTGCAGCTTTT
Organism: Gobionotothen gibberifrons; assembly: GCA_943591055.1. Lineage (NCBI taxonomy): Eukaryota > Metazoa > Chordata > Actinopteri > Perciformes > Nototheniidae > Gobionotothen > Gobionotothen gibberifrons. The sequence goes on from CALSBZ010046798.1 coordinate 593,117, forward strand.
CCGGAGTCATTTCTGTGGTTTACTATATTCTTATCAAAAAGTGTACTCGTGTCACTGTCAATAAAGTTTTTTTTAAAACACAACTGCTTGTGTCTTATTTCTTAAGGTGGACTGAACCATGAGTGTGGAGTAACGTTGTATCTTTCATTTAAATGAACTGTAACCTTCACCCAGGTATGTAACAGCTGTTCTCAAATGAACACGTGAAGTAAAGTTTAATATTTATAGTTTTATAGATTTATAATTAGTTATAATGAGAGGTGATCAACGTGAATGCTCAGGTTCCACCTTAACACGCAGACACGTTGCTTCACCATGAGCAGAAACCTTTATATATACAGTCTATGGCAGAAACACTGAAACTCTTGTTAAGTTTCTCCATCGTTGTGTACAAACTGGATAAAACGCGGACTTTCTGTTGTTGTTCAGGAGTAGATCCTGTCTCTGCCCCCGCCTCGACGTAAGCGTGACGTATGTGGTGCTTTTTGCTTTTTTTGGTGCTCGAAATGAACCGGATTCCGGAGCTAAGAGGCTGCTCAGCTGCGATGTGAAGAGGAAAACCCGGTGCTTTTCAAGCTCTAGCTCCGGGCCGGCCCTGAAACACCGTTGGTGTGAATGAGGTATGAGTGTTTAGATAGTTCACTTTAGTCTAAGTTATCTCAGTGGGTCTCAAACGTTTTGATCACAATTTATGTAAACACATATTCCCAAGGCACTCATAATTATTGGGATAAAACAGGTTTGAAATCATTCCAATGTATACTAAACCAGACATATCGTTTTAAACTGGAGAGATAAAAAAAATATGCATAACTAAAATAGTAAAATAAGATATGAATGAACAACAAAAATAAAATACGTTGCATGTATTTGTTATTGGCTATGGTAGGTTATTGGTTATGTTCACATACTTATTTAATTATTAAAATGTAAACCGATCTTTTTCTTATGGGTGTTTAGAGTTGTACCCCCTAGATCTAGTCTCTAGTAATTCTGCTTAAAGTGCACCAGATTGAAGCATTTTACTTTAAAATCTTCAAACATTTCTTCCCGGTATGCCTGAGAAGGCAGATATGCTTGTTTTTCTCAACAAGAACTGTTTTTAAATGGGGGGTGGGTTTCCTTTAAAAGTTGGACTGTTGCACTGTTGTAGCTTCAGTGGTTCTCAGGTTACAGTTACATAGCAGTGAATATAAACAGACTGATTCATGTGAATATTACTGTAAACTAACCTGTGTAAAAGTTTCTCGAATAAATGTAATTTTTTTGGTGGAAGAAGCACGTATCATTTTTTTACCCTGCCCCTCAAAGAATCGGAATTGAGAACCGTTAAGAACCGGAATCGAAAAGTAGAATCGGAATCGGAATCAGAATCGTGGAAATTCAAACGATACCCAACCCTATTCATACATTGTACACAAGGCTGCCATACACATTATTGTTGCCCCAGTTCAACATGCAATTCACTTTTATATATTTGTAGTAGGGGGTCCCGGTTCCATCTGTGTTCTACCCAAGGGATCCAATGCCTGAAAAACATTGAAGACCCCTACTTTCATATATGCACTTTAAAAGAAAAAATCTGTAGATAGTCAAATGTGTAAACTTTTTATGATAACCTTTGTTGTCCCTGTTTAATGTGTCTATATTTTAAAGGGTCAAAGCTTTCTGTGAGTACTGTAGTTATCATGTTGAGGGTGGATAAGCATTGTTGATATCTTTGAAACTGCCTTATTGGTCGAAGGCCAACAAACACACACAGGGTTAACAGGCTGCCAGTGCTGTCTGCTTGAGCCCGCGGGCATGGTGGCCGAGGTGTGAATGTGTGTCAGATGGTTCAGTGGGTAGCCTGGTAGCCGGTATTGTGGCTGTGCCCACACCCACAGGGAGCATCACACACACACACATTCCCTGAACCCCCCATCCTCAGTTCCCTTAAGCCTGTAAGGACCTGACTGACTGTTCAGCTTAAGCAAATCAGTGCACAAGAAGAGAAACAGACGTGAGGAGAACAAACAAACCCCAAAGTCAAGAGGGCGCATACTGATGCTGTTTTTATTTTCTCATCTCATCTGATTGTTCTAATGCTACGATACTTTTACAAAAACATGAGGCTAAGTAGTGACTGAGAAAGGTTTGAAAATGTTTTAATGTGTGAATCATAACAACAGCTTGAGGTTCAGTTTCTCTTTTGGAATGATGAGTACCAACTAGCATCACCTGCTATTAGGGATGCACGATAATTATCGGCCCGATAATTATCGGCCCGATATTAGGAATTATGACGTCATACCGATAAACCCGATAACAGTATTAATAGCACCGATAACATACAATATATTTTTTGGGTAAAAAAAAAGAAAAAAATACTGCGGTGTGGGTGGATTGGGATGAGGGGCGCTTGTTTTTCACTCGGCTCCTCCCGTTTGCCAGTACTGTGGTATTAGTGGTTTAGGAAGAGGGGAGTTTTTCACAAATCCAGCGCTCCCTAACTCATGCCTGTGCGGCCGTGAAGCCAGGAGAGTAAACAAACATGTCGTCGGTGGTATGGGACTATTTTAAAGTTTCGGAGGTAGACAGTTCGCTTGCTATTTGTAACAAATGCAATGCAGAAGTTCCACGAGGAGGGAAAAAGTCAACGACCTACAATACTTCCAACCTGATCAGTCACCTGAAACATCGCCATCGCTACGATGGTGTGTTTAAAGCGTACGAAGATGCCTGCGCTGCTAAACTAGCGGCTAATCCAAAGCCAGCTGCAAATGCACCGGGGCTTTTACTTATCAACGAGGCTTTTGAAAAAGGCAAGAAGTTTGCCAGAGACGACCCCAGGGCTAAAACGATCTCTAACTTCATCATAGAAATGATGGCGCTTGACGACCAGCCCTTCTCCCTCGTCGAAGATAAAGGATTCAGTCGGCTAATTCATCATTTGGAGCCCAGGTTTATCATTCCAAGCCGCCGCCACTTTTCAGACGAGTGTTTACCAGCCAAGTATAATGAGATCGCCACACTCCTTCATACTCTGATCGATAACGATATACGGGACATAAGTTTCACCACGGACATATGGACCAGTGATGTTAGCCCCGTTAGCATGCTAGGTCTGACGGCGCAGTGGCTGGACAAAGACTACAAACATTGACTGATTGACTCAATTATATTTATTTGGGGAAATAAATATGGTCACTTTGAAGAGTCAAAACTGTTCTTGGCTTTGTTTTGTTCATAGTAGTAATGCTCATGTCATTTGCTCACTACTAGTCTTTTTTTTACCACCAGGTGTGCAAAAACTATATTATTATCGGTTATCGGTATCGGTATCGGTCATGAGAAGCAGGAAGTTATCGGTATCGGTATCGGTTTCAAAAAACCAATATCGTGCATCCCTACCTGCTATGGAGAGTTGATTCCTCTCGTGCAGAGAAAAAACGTAAACACAGACTGTTCCTGTTATCCAGTATCATTAAAAGCCAAAATGTTCACCGTTCTCATCAAACTTCGGTGCAGTTCAACCCCTCGTACGGTTCATTTGGGCATTTTGAAAATATAATTAGGTAAGTACAGGTTAACAGGGGGAGAGTGCAAGATAATTCAATCAAAATTTCCCCTGTAGGCGTGTCTACCTATGTATGTAAGTCGCGTTGGATAAAAGCAGCAGCTAAATGACATGTAATGTAATAAAAAAAGTAACAACCAACAGTCCAGAATACACTCATATTCAGGCAGAAAACGACTTAAAGCTTGCTTGATTTTTCTTTTTTGTCAACCAACCAACCAACCAACCAACCAACCGATAAGTGTTTCAGCTCTTATCCATTTTAAGTTTCCAGACATTTCTTCTTTTTGACTAGCCACTATAATCCTAACATAGTATTCTCGTTCTGACATCTTGTAGTGTCTACACATAATCATAATGTGAGTGCATGTTACTCAAATCTCTAATATTCATTCCTCCCTATCCCTCACCGTCACTGTCTCCCTCCATCTCTGCCCCTCTCCTCCCCCGCTGTCTCGCTGCGCCCTCTCTCAGCAGTAAGCCCTCTAATCTCTCCTGTTCCATCGCCTGGCAGACACATGCCCTCTGTCTGCAGAGCCAGCGGGGATGTTTCCTGTGCAGGTGTACCACAGAGCCCGCACAATAGGTACGGCGAGCGTGGCAGCTTTGGTACGGCGAGCAGGGCAGCTTGGATTTGGCACGATAAGTACGCTGAGTATGCTGTTGGTACGGCAAGATGAGTCAACATGGCAGGTATAGTGGATACAGCAGGTATTGGGGGGGGCTCAGTGTGGGGGGTTCGGTGCTTAGAGTATGCCGGGCAGGGTGTGCATGGACACTGTGGAGGGTACGGCGGGCAGGGTGGGACTGGCAGATGGTGGGCACAGTGAGTATGATCCATGGCAGACACTGGGTACAGTGAGCAGGGCGGGAACCGTGGCCATGTTAGTGGTCACAGTATGACCTCATGCAGGGGGCGGGCCAAGGTTGCCCATCGTGCTTGGACTCACACCCACTCTGCCTGACATCCAATGTGACGTTTCCTCTTTCCCCCTCTTGCTGAGTCATTAGTAAAAAAATTTGATAGTTGGTAGCTTTCCCCCCTTGTTGCTGGCATCTCTTAATCAATGTTAATTGGCTTGGAATTAGCATATGTTAATTAATGATATTTACTTCAAATTAAAGGTATGAGTGGTCCCAGAGGGTTTCCTGTTCATCTAATTAGAACCAATTAGCTGCAATTAACACGTGTAAATGAGACGCCACTGAGTCCAAAACAAACAGTGTGTATATGCAGGCTGCTGCCCAGCTTCCCTTGTGTTGCCCAACACTGGGCCTGTGTTTCTGCAGTATGTGCATACGCAGTCACATTGCGTTCATTATAATAACATATGTTATAACAAGCCATATGAAACCAAAAGTAATTCCAGCTCAGACAAATAGGCATTCAGGACCTCTGTGCTCCCAGTTTTCCCGCTCATATCCTCAGTGTCGCTCCTATTTTTAGAGCGTGCTGCCAAACTAATTTGTTTTACAGACCTTCCTATCAAGTGAAGAAAATCCCGGAGGTGTATTCATTGAAATTCAGTCGACAGCACATCTTGTTTTGGTCTAAGAAACCACCAGCCGTGGTGAGTGTGGAGAGTAATCTCACACAGGGAAAATTGCCAGGAAATGAGAAGATGTAAACAAGGGAGAAGGTAGAAAATAAACAAAATTCATTCAAGCATCTATGGCATCTCACCATACTCTATTAAAAATATACTGCCTGTTTTAAGTTCCAATTTCAGCAGAGACTCTCTTATTTGGAAAGAAATCGCCACATTTTCTAAGACTAAAATGACGAAAGTCCTCCTAAAAGTAACATGTGAAATAGACCGTACCTAACTAGAACTTAAGATATGTACCAAACAAGACATGTTGACTGCAGGGGCTAGGGATAGAACCACTAACCCTCACACTTGGTGGACCACCTCCTGAGCCGCAGCCTCCTCAAACTAACCAAACCGTGTTATTTGATTTTACATCATTCACCACTATATACCTACACTCCTAAATAACACAAAAAATGTGGCCCTGATCAAGTGTCCATATTTAATTAGGTATTAGTGAAAAAGCGATTTACATGTCATATGCCTACCCAAAGAGCATACAGTGTTCCGTTTCCAGTACATACATGATTGATTTCCTGTGAACCTTTCGTGGAAGTCCACTCACAATGCAAGGAACAAACCAATGAGTGGAAAAAACTATGAAAAGCTATAACAGAATGAATCCCAGCCTTAAATAGTGTCTACATGGTATGTATTTAGATGCTCATTGGGAAACAGTATATGCTGTTCCGTAGACCAAGTTGACCCTGCTCTGTAGATTTCATACATCCTAGGCAGTGTGTGTTCTTCTTTCTCCTTTCTATTGTATCTGAATGGCAGGTCTGTCTGGAAGAGTGAGGTCTACAAAGAACTGCAAAATAGCATTGTCTGCTGTGCGTGCTCTTCTCCTAAAGAGACCTAAAGCACTGGCTAGAGTGTTTTGGCAGACATAACACACATCCTTTTATTCCACCTGGGTATTATAACTTCCCCCATATGCGCATCTCTTTTGAAAAATCCCAGACTTCAATTATCCATCCAGCATTGGCAAGGTATCAATGATGAACCCCGGCGGTGACATCCACAACTTTCCGCGCTCTTCTTTAATGATGAATAGATGCAGATTATATTTCTTTTTGTGTTATTTCCTCTCCGCTGTCACCCTCACCTAAACCCCCACCACCACCCATCAAGGTAAAAGAAGGTGTCTCGTTGAAATCCCTCCCAGCTCAGAGCGGGGCCTAATCTCGAGTTAGTGGTTGTGGGGATGCAGCATTGACAGGCGTCTGCCTCTCTATCTTTGTATGTAGCTTTTGGCAGAATTCCCCTCTTAGTCTCCAGGTTTAGCAGCAGGATACGGCGAGATGCTTCAGCGTACTTACCACTATAACAATCAGGGGGGTGCTGGGTGTCGGGGCAACGTTGCGGGAGGGTTTGCAGCTGAAAAAAACAGCATCCACCGCCTTTGTTGGGCGATAAGGGAAGGTGGAGGGTGGTGAGGGGGGGGGGGGTACATGCACACAAGGAGCGATCTTGGGAGCTGAACAAATCTGAGAACGGCATTATGGGTTGGTAAACAAGGATGCCATAAGAGGCTGCAGGATTTGCTGTTTGCCTTTTTTTCTGATGGGCTGGAGTGTGAGGCACAATGGCGAGATGGAGGTGGTGTGAATGGAGAGCTGGAATGAGACAGACAGGAACAGAAGGAAACGGAAAAAGGATACACAAAGGTGAATGGTTGGGGTTGGAATAGGACAGAGAAAGTTAAGGGTGAGAGAAAAGTCATGATAGAGGAGGATATGAAGGAAGTTATCCAAGCTAATAATGAAAGTTATGTTATGTATGTTTTTGTGTACTTTATCTATTACATGTTAACACACTTTAGAACAGAATTCAAGGTTGCAAACCTGTGTTTTAGTCGCCGATGATAAGTGATGAAGACAGGGCAGAGAGGGTGAAAGAATATGGACCGATGAAGAGTATTTCTGATTTGTTGCAGGAAAGTTGGAAGCATACATTTTTTTGGTTGGTCACAGTCTTAGTGGATACTTATTGTTGAGTATCCTCAGCAAAGCAGTGGAAACAAATGCCAGGTTGTCAGAGGATTTGTCAGAGGAAAGGATGTACAGGATAAAGAGGAGGGGACCGAACACTCAACCCTGAGGGACACAGTGAGTAACTGGGGAAATGGAGGATTGGCAGTTAGTTATATAGATGTACTGATGTCCGTTAAAGAGATAGGAGGTGAACCAGGCGAGGGCATGGATGGAGATGGTAAGGAATTTGGAATCTGCAGAGAGAAGTGTGTCGTTGGTGATTTTTAGTAGAGCAGTTTCTGTGTCAGTCAGATTGGAAGGGTGCAAAGAGGTGTTTTGAGTTGAGGTGGGATTCAAATTGAGCAGCAATGTCTTGCTTGAGGATTTTGGAAAGAAAGGGGAGGTTTGACGGGGGCTGGAAAATATTGGTAACATAAGGGTCAAGTCCAGGTTTTTTAAGTATGAGGGTTACAGCAGGGAGCTTGAGGCTTTCCAAAGCCCATCATTTTCAAAGTAACTGTAATCATACATTATTCAGCCATTAGTGACTATTCATTGTGTCATTGTTAAAAAAATATATATATATTACTAGCTATCCATTGCATTAACCCTCACCCTAACCTTAACAATCACATTTCAGAAAAGTTACATCATGTATTTGTTGTAAAATATAATCTTTGATATTATAAGTACAGCAGCAAGTTCCTGTGACATGTTATTTTAGACTTGTGTAATCAATAAAAATGTAATGTAAACAGACAAACAAAATGTTTATGTATGTGTAAGGGAGTAAACACAGCATTGAAATGTTTAAGTTGGGATGTCATTGAAGGTCATCAGTGGAATCCTCTAAATCAGCGGTTTTCAAAGTGTGAGGCGCGCCCCCCACGATTATTTGAAGCTAGGATTTTCATGGACCGGTCCTGGCAGGGACCATCTGGCCATCTGTGTGTTCTGGAGAATCACAGAACGGCCGGCTCTGTTTGCTGACGGCGGGCACCGCCCTTCATTTTAATGTTAATAATACTTACTTTGATCAAAAGCAAGTACGGGTCAAGGCTGCAGCCAGAGGATGATCTGCGTTTATTCCTGTCTACATTGCATCCCCGCATCATCCGCCTGTGTGCATCAAAGACGCAGACTCATTGTTCCCACTAAAGTAGGGCTGAGTGTAATAAGGAGGCAAGGTTGACGTTCAGTGTGTTGCCGGGAGCATATAAGGATTTATGTTGTTTAATGTTTTAAGGAGGTGACGCCAATCAAATCGGTGCAGTCAGTGAGTCAGCACGATAGATTCAAACACACACACAGAGACGAGACAAGAAGAGAGAAACAGTCGGAGTCATTTCTAATGGCGTGCTCTAAAAAGAGAAAGGTAGACAGCGAAAACAAAGCATTAAATGACATGTTCTCTTACTCAACTTCTTTGAAATGCAATTAAATACCCCTGCATTATAGCAATAACAACAATAATAATAATGATAATAATAGCAATAATAATTGGGAGGGGGGGCGCGGCCTATCTTATGTTCTCTGAGGGGAGGCTCACCTTCCCACACTTTGAAAACCCCTGCTCTACATGTTATTAGCTTGATGTTCAAAGGTATATAGAGTGGAGTTAAAGATATCAAATAAACGTCTTTAACCTGCAGCGGTTGTCTTGTTCTGGTCTCGTCTTGTCTTGGATCTCCTTTAAAGCTGGTCTTAGTTTAAAGCATGTGTTTCGACTAGTAACAGGAAGCACATCACGCCTGCATCCGTGCCAGTATTCTGTGTTTTGGCTTGAGGGAAAGGAGAACTCTCACCCTGCCGTCGGCTGCTTGCTGGAGATAAAAGATTTCGAGTGTTTTTACCTGCGTTTGTCTCTGCCGCTCTGTATCTGGGAATTACACCAGGGAGCTGGTCGATAACGCCACTACAATCAGGCTCGCCACAGTGAGTAGCATGTTCTCCTTTCAGGGCTGTCACAGAGGAAAGACAATGCAGCGCACCTGTAGGCTCCACTGAGAGCTTCCTCTGCTTTATTGTCAGCTCAGCGCTGGTACTGCTGCTGTTGACAGAACACACTGTACACAGTCTCGCTGTGACACGTACTGCATGTCTGCTCATGTGTTTGATGGCATGTAAAGTGGAATACCTACTGCTACATAAAAACACGATACTCAGCTAAATAATATGGTTGATAGAAAGTTCATTCTTCACCTGGTGGCCTTCCTCAGCATATTGAATTGTTTTGTTGTCAAGCTGATAGATTAGTTACTATTTCTGGTTATTGTTGAACAACAAATATAAGTGTATGCCGGACTGTTGTATTGTACTGCATTAGTTTGATCTGGTCTACCTATAATGAAGAGTAACCTGAGTGCATATGTTTAACATCACTGGCCACAATGGCTTTTACTTACAAACAAGTTTGGCAAAATGTTTTATTTAGGATATGTTTGCTGATTCCTTCCTTCCTTTGCTAATATCAATTGAATCATTGTCAAGTTCAAAGTTACTTTCTTAGAGTAAGCTCGACTTCATCAGCATATCATTATTATTCTCAGTAGGGTTTTAAGGTGTGTTGAAAGGCTGAAGCTGCAGAGCATTACTACATATTATGGTTTAAATGTAAAAGACAGTTGTTTTAAATGCTTTAAAAGGTAACCTAAGCAGTATTAATAGTAAAAAAAGTCATTTAAGATGACATATCATGCTCAATTCCAGGTTCATATTTGTATGTTGTCCCTCTACTGTGACATGTTTACATGCTTTAATGTTCATAAAGGTCTTTTTTTATCTTACTGCCTGTGCATGAGAAGCACAAGTGTAACATGGTGATGTCATTATGCTACGGAAGTAACAAAAAGAACTCCAATGAAGGCGTCTCAGACACGGGGGATTGTGTGGGAGAGAAACTCTTTCTGGAGGGAACTTTGGGATTTTAGCCTTTGCAGACCATTTACATGCACTAAAACCTATTTAACACAATACAGGACAGAGAAACCCCCAAAAAGCATAATAGAGCCTCTTTAAGAATGCATAAAAAAGAGTATTTTTGCAGAAAAGACTGAAATTAACCTTAGTGAACTTAGAAGTTGTTAAGGTTCCCTTCATTGTATTTGTTGGCATAAGGACACAGAATGTACTACACTGCTGCTAAAAGTACAACACTCACCTGCGGCAACATTTTATGCCCGTTGGCAAATCTGCTCTAATTTATTTTGTGGGGGCTTTTTTAAGATTTGGTTTGACATACAAAGAAAAACATGTCCAAAACAAGCTTCCCCTCCATTCTTTACAGTGACAGCACAAACATGCCAGAGAAAAAAACCATTGAGGCCTTCCCCAGGAAGGCCACATGCAACAGCATTGCTCTCCTCATTTGAAACAATTGTAAAAATGCTAGAACTCGCTGAGACAGACCGATACAGGCCCTATAATACAACTTTTGTCATTGCCATTTAAGACTTCACACGTCTCTATAAAAGCATGGCAAAACAGCAAACAAAATAAGAAATCATTTTTGACTTCATTGTCGTCAAACTTGCTGGTGATTGCAAGCAAAAGATAAAAGTTCTCAAAAGCTCATTTTGTCTTTCTGTGCCATCTTCAAACGCTTCCTTTATTCCCTCCTGCTCTGCCTTTTGATTCAACTTTAAATGGATTTCATATTTTCTTTCCTCCACCATAATCATCCCAAAAATGCTTGCAACTTGTGAACTTGAGTAACACTGAATCCCCCCACCCTCACACACACACACACACACACACACACACACACACACACACACACACACACA